>BLBF01000041.1:1552668-1580810 GCA_015471245.1 Laticauda colubrina
TTCTTTCTTTCTTTCTTTCTTTCTTTCTTTCTTTCTTTCTTTCTTTCTTTCTTTCTTTCTTTTTTTTTGTGGTGATGGTGGTGGAGGAGTGACAACAGAGATGGAATAGCTGCACAATATCTTTGGATGGTTAGGTTCAGAAGCTTCCAGAACAATATCTAGTGGATTAGTGTTATACTGTTGTGTTGTCCACTGGCTGGACAGCACAACCATCAAGCAATTTGCAATTTTCTGGCAAAGGGAGGATAGGCTGTGGCTGGTTTCTCTGGCAATTTTCTTCTATATTTGATGTATTTTCAATTTTGACAGATCTAAAGGGATAGGGCTCCCATCTGATCTGGAACTGTTAAAGTTTATGAGCAAGATGAAGGGTGGGAGAAGGGTCAGCAAGTGATAAATGATAATGCCTGAAAAATTTAAATTGAAGTGAGCAAAGTTCAAGAAATCATCCATTTCTAAGAAATCAGAACCTTTTCTCAGATAAATGGAGAATTATTTAAATTTGATAAGAGGATTGTTGAATGTATGTTGTCTGATAACAAAACAGGGACCATGCTTAGAGGTTATTTTTCATGGAATGTGGGCTAAAAGTGTGTGTGTGTGTGTGTGTGTGTGTATGAAGGTAAAGGGATCTCTATCTAGGAAAAATAACTTCAAAATGAAATTCCTGAAAGTTCATATTATAAAAGAACTTTTGAAGTGATAATTGCTTTCCCGCCCCTCTTTTATGTTGTTGCTGCATTAGCCAAATCTAAAGATCAGGGATGGAAATGGGATGGAATGCAAGTGTAAAGTTATTTCTGTGGCTTCTCCAAGAAAAAAAGTTAAAACACTGGTAAAATGAGAGTTTGGATTTGTTGAGAGACCTCTTTGTCTAGAACATCATCCTTCTGTGAGAAGGCTTTCATTTGGATATTTCTGGAAAGAACCTGCCCATTAGGGTAGCTGTTCCATACTTGGTGATTTCTAAAATTGCTTGAGTAGAAGTTCTGGTCATTTGGAATTGCAGTATGATGGGCATTGTGGCCAATCTTATCCAGAGGGCATTAGTTTGGGTGAGACGATGCAAGGACTTGAAAGACTGCAGAAAATATGAAGAAGAACCAGGAGCCAGGAGATACTATTGCAAAACGTATCTATGCAAAATGTTAAAGAAGAGGGGAAAAATGCAGGTGATTCATTCTCCCCCATGCTCATTGTGTTCTCCATTTCGGTCCAAATCTAACAGTTTCAATTTTCTGACAGAAAATTCCATGGCGGGATCTTGTGAAATCAGCAACCTCATCTCTAATTATATCAGTGCCATGTACCAGCCAGAGGAGGCCCCACCAGACCCTGATCTGCTAACCCACCTTGTTGAAGATGACAACCTATCTCTTGTTCTGAGTAACGCAAACATGGCAACTGAGACAACAGGTAGTTGTCCATAATCAGATGGTGCAAGGAGAGTGGGCAACTGAGTAAAAGAAGAAAAGAGGGCATCTTATATCTAGAACAGATTTTGGAATTCTGTTTTACTGGCCTTGGAGACATACGTTTCAGTAGCCAATGGATTTTAATGCAAAGCACTGCACCCTTTACTTGGGGAATTTGAATAAGCTCTTTAACCATTGCTAGGTTAATGTGTTGAAATGCTTTGAATCTTTGTCATGTTCTGTACAAATTATGATAATGATTTGGAGAGCAACAGGTTGGGGAAGGCTAGCTTAAAACCTTGCAGAGCCAAAAGGCCAGTTGTAATATCTTTATACAGGTAGTCCTCGACTTACAATCACAATTGAGCCCAAAATTTCTGTTGTTAAGTGAGTTTTGCCCCATTTTTACAAACTTTCTTTCTTCAGTTGTTAAGTGAATTGTTGCCATTGATAAGTTAGTAAACCGATTGTTAAGTGAATCTGGCTTCCGCATTGATTTTGCCTGTCAGAAGGTTGCAAAAGATAATCACATGACCTTGGGGCACAACAACGGTCATAATTATGAACCAATTGTCAAGCATCTGAATTTTGACCATACGATCATAGAGATGCTGCAAAGGACGTAAAGGTGAAAAACAGTTGTAAGTCACTTTTTTCAGCACCGTTGTGAATGGTCACTAAATGGTTACTTACATTCGTAAGTCAAGGACTACCTGTACTGCTTTTCCTCCCAGTGAAAAGCCTTGTATAAGTCAAAGGCCACTGGAGCACTGAACAGCGCCGCCGATACTGGGGCAGTTGATTATGTACAGTCTTCTCATGGAGGCATGGCTGGCTGCACAGAGAAGCTGAGAAGTTGCTGCCCTAAATGACCTCATTCCAGCTGGGAGGGGCATGTTCAGAGATAAGGGAACAGGTGACAGGTGTACGTGTTAACCCAACCACAGTGACTAAGCAAGATAAATCCTGTGCGTAAATGAACTGGCCGCACCCTGTGTAGCTCAGGCAGCAGTGTTCCAGGGGCTGGGCTGGCACTAACAAAGCAATCACCTGCTCAACTAAACCCACTCTTCACTCTCCCTCCTCCCCCCTTTGCCTCTCCCTTCTACCATTCTTAGGAAAACCAACATGGTTTGGTGAGATGCCACACAGTTGGAGCAGGTCTCAGGTGCTGGAGTGGATCAGCTATCATGTGGAGAAGAACAAGTACGATGCCAGTGCCATAGATTTCTCTTGCTGCAACATGGATGGCTACACCCTTTGCCAATACACACGGGATCAGCTGGGACTTATCTTTGGGCCCCTTGGGGATGAGTTATACGACCGCTTGCATGAAACTGGTACGTGTTGGTGTCCTCTCCTTTCAAGGCAGAAATGCATTGACATTTCTCCCCTCTACTCCCCATTTTGTGAGGCAGAAATACAACAATTGAGAAAATGAGGTGGGTTGTTAAGTATAAAACTAAATGACAATGTCCACACCTCACTGTAAATTAAGACTTGCTGAATTATGAGTTCTTAACACATGACTGAACATCACATTAAGCCATAAACCATTCTTTACAAAACATAACAAATCTCATGATGGATTAGTGTCCTATATTAAACCAATCTATTTCCCTGAAGCAGGATTTTCTTTTGGAAGAGAAGTGGCTGTGAATTTATTCTGGACTAGTAGAGATTGCTACCTTTTCTTATTGACTTCACCCTGGTGTCTGGCCCTCCTCCCTATCCTTAGATTTAAAAAAATTAAAACTTTTTCATGATATTCATAGCAGGAGGGAGGGAAACTTCAAGTGCGAAGTGACAGCAAGTTGCATTACTGCAAAGACAACATATTACAATGAAAAGTGAAACAGTCCAGAAGGCAGAAATTAATCATCTACAAGAATAAAATGCCTGGTACGGTACCTATCTCCTATTAATCATTATTTATCAGGAGCAAATCTAAATTTCCAGAAAAACACTGCCCCTATTTTATTTAACTTCCCAATAATGAAAATAATGCAACTTTTTATCTCTGGATGAACAAAGGAGAAGTACTGGGTTTATAATTCAGAAATAACATATTTTTCTTTCCGACACCCTTTTTGTGTCTGTTTCAGATGAACTTGGCTGGATCATGTCAGTGCTGAGGACTGATGATGTATCCCAGGAGGCCCTTCTGGAATCCAGTCATTTAGGTGAGAGAATAATGAATGGCTGCTCTGTCTTGTAATGGTTCCCTGTTACATCTGTTTCTATCTGTTTTTATGAATGTGATTAACCCTCTCTTTCTCTCTCTTTGTAGAATTGGCGAACTCATGCAGTCAGGACTATCTGGAGGAAATGAAATTCGCAACCATTTTTTCACAGCCAGATCTTGGCTACATCTCTGGAGCCATGTCACCAGACAGCTCAGCATCTCTAGCAGGTATTGTATGTTCCCCAAATTGCTGATGTCCTTTGCCTCCTTTGCCTGAGCTGACATAGGAAGCCTTTTGGCCTTAATACTGTAGATTCAACTTCCCATCAAATTCATTCATTTAAACAGATTGCAATCTATTAATGGTTTTTCTTATGGGATGGGGGGATATTTGTACCTAATATCTAAGAAATATCTAAGTTCTAGAAGAGGAATAATAGTAAAATATGTCTTTTGAATAAATAAATAAATCCTTAGGACCCAGAACATTTGACAATCATGCTTCATTTCCAGAGCTCGTAGAGATTCTAATTTACTTTCCTTTCTCCCCAGGGACAATGTCTCAGAGCCCTCAATCTCAGGACTCCGGTGGAAGTGATCTAGATCTTGATCCCATAGACATAAAGCACTACAAATTTTCTGATGGTGAGTTAAGACTCAAGCTGATCCACAGAATTTCAGATATGCTTGCATAAATGCTTTTATTGCTACCTATTTTGCCAGTAGAATGGCTGACATCTTCAAAGACAAACTAGAGAGGAGGAAGACAAAAGGACAGGAAGAGTAGACAAGAGAGGATGGCATAAAACAAATATGAAGAGAACAAATATGAAGAGAAAAAATAAATAGAATCATAGATGTCCAACAGCTTAATTCCTCCTATAAAACGTTAGAACTGAATATCTGTGAAAAGTAATAGAGTAAATTATGCATATTCAGAGTCTATTCTTTCATTATTGTGTGAACAGAAATAACATACCATTGCTATATTTAGATATGAGAGAAGATTTCCTCATAAATTTTGAGCAGAAGCATTTAAAACCAAAACCAAAATCTGAATGAGGGCTATTTGCTTAGTTTTGTTTTTGAACTTAGAATGAGGCACTGGTCGCCCTTTTTTCTTTGGAGAAAAGCAATATGGAGTCCTATAGCTTGCTGTCTTTGGATGGAGAATGCTGGTTTAATTTTAAATGAGCAATTTGCCTAAAGGAGAAAAGAATATAGTTTTCTCATTTGTAACCTCTGAAACATCAAAGACTGTAGCTTTTATTGAAGGTTTCTGTTTTCAGAGAAAGTTACATATAATTGCTTTCTAGTTCTTCTCATGTTGTCCCTTCCAACTCTGTTCTGTTTATAGTAAGAGAGCAATTGACCTAGAAGCTGATCGAATGGTTTCTGGTTTTGGAGGATTCTATTGCAATTTCATTTTAAAGAAATGTAGAGTGGAATTTATTTTGAAAGCAGAAAAACTTTATCAAACACCTTCTTATCAGTTAAAGGGAATAGAATAATAGAAACCATGATTGCTAGAAGCAAGGAGACTTGTACCATATTCTTAGATTATCTGGATGGAAAACGTTGGTTTAGAAAAAGATGGCGGCCATGACTATATAATGAAAACCACATCCCTTTCAAATGTGTGGCCATTATTTTAACCTTTTAAAAACTCTACACACACACACACACCCATTGCTCCTGTCTAGAAATAAGCTCTGTTTACATTGTAGCTGAGATGTTGACTCTGAATAAATGTACACATTCTGTTTACCCAAGGGTAAACAAACCAGTTGGCCAGGATGTTATAATGGGGCAAGGGATCAGGACTTGATCTCTCAGATTTATGCTGGGTACAGGTTCTGGCTCTGGTTTGCCATACTCTCTTCTAGGGAACATGCTTGGACTTTCAAGTTCACATATGGTAGTTGTAGGAATGTAAAATAATGGGGCAAAAATATTTCAAGTGTGTCTTTTCCCCCTTACATGTCCAGAATCTAAGAAAGAAGATCTCAAGAAAAGGAAAAGGGGACGACCAAGAAAGATCAGCAAGGACAGTAGAGATTGCCTTGAGACTAAAAAGAACAAACACTGTAAGTATATATCATACAATATATGGGCAGGATGTTCATGATATCTGGCTAGTGAATGCAATCCAAATTTGTCCATCCACTTCTTGCTCAGATTATATGCTGTTTCATGCAATAAGGAGATAATATTAAAATTTTGTTATCTTGCTTGACTTACATATATCGGTCTGTTTTCTTGAAGTTCCAAGGCAGCTCACTTATTTGGTCCATTAAAATAGATGCAGAAGCACAATAACTTTATTGATGCTTGCCTGTACAGGACTGTATGCTTGCCAGATATGTCAGAATGAGACAAGGAATTTAAACACTGATCAACTGCACAATGCTTGAATTATGTCATTTTGCATTATAGTTCCTTGTCTTACAAACTGATTTAAATCATCTCAGTTATCTGATTATCTTTTGTCTCCTTGGAGGTATAGAGGTTTCCCAGACACACATTTTCCATTTTCTTATGCAATTATTCCATAGTCCTAGTTCAGGGGTGTCAAACTACATTGAGCACCGCATCAGAGTTGCATTTTACCTCATGGGGACTGGGGTGGGCTGTGATGGTCTCCTGCAACCCTCTGCCAACAGCCCTCCCGAGCTTTGTTTCTGCTTGCAGTAGGTTGCAGAAGGCCGTTGAAGCCAAAAACAGAGCTAGGGAGCCCATTTTCATTGGCAGAGGCACCACGGGCCAGTTCTTTGTTGTTTCCAGGGTGACCCTGTGGGCCAGATCCAGCCCCTGGGCCTTGAGTTTGACCCCTCTGCCCTAGTGTATCATCTTTTATGCCCAGTTTGGAAACCTTTCCTGCTTGCATTTGGACAAATGATTTACCTGTCTTGTTTCCTTTTTCTTTACCAGCACCAAGAGGGATCCACCTGTGGGAATTCATTCGGGACATCCTAATTCATCCTGAGCTGAATGAGGGTTTGCTGAAGTGGGAAGACCGTCGAGAAGGCATTTTCAAATTTCTGAGATCAGAGGCTGTAGCCCAGTTGTGGGGACAAAAGAAAAAAAATAGTAGCATGACCTATGAGAAACTCAGCCGTGCCATGAGGTATCCATCGTTATTTTTTTTATATAATGATCAATAATCTTCATAATTGTAAAAAGATCATGTCACACTGCCAAGGACATATTAATTATGTTAAAAAATTAAAAGAGAATCAAAAGAAACTAAAAGCAAACAATTTCCTAAAACTCAAAGATCAATAACTCATGAACATTTTGTTAAAAGGTCTACAAAAATAGTCCTCAACTTACAACCGCAATTGAAATTTTTTGTTGCTAAGTGAGACAGTTCTTAAGTGAATCCCCCCTGATTTAAAGACCTTTCTTGCCAGAGTTGTTAAATGAATCACTGTTAAGTTGTTAAGTTCGTAACCTAGTTGTTAAATGAATCTGGTGCCCCCAGTGATTTTTCTTGTCAGAAGGTCCCAAAAGGTGATCAGATGATCCCAGGATATTGCAAGCATCATAAATATGAATCAGTTGCCAAGCATCTGAATTTTGATCACATAATCAACAGCCATAAGTGTGAAAAACAGTTGTAAGCCACTTTTTTTCCAGTGCCATCACAACTTTGAATTAAAAGAAGTGTTGTTAGTGGACGACTACCTGTAATACAGTCTGCCTGAGATAAAAACATCAACAAAGTTGATAAAAATAAGCACTGCAATTCTTAATAAGGGGATAGAACAAAGAGGCAACAGGGTAAACATATGAGTAGATGCTGTTGTGGTAGGACTCCCTTTTTTATGATTACAGCTATTCAGACCCTCAAAATGGGGTGGGAAGCTACATCTATTAAATCTTAGATCAGCTGAGCACATCTATTATCATTTTTAAAAAATGAACCCAAACTTTGGGGAAAGGGACAGAAATCCAAGTCCTATGTTCTCTGCTGGTGTCTCAGTCATATAGCTTTCCTCAGCCAAAATTAAAGAAAACAAAAGTACAGCTTCTGGTGACCAAAAATTGCAATTTATGTAATAATAAATTCCAAGCACATAGATTATGGAAACTTGACTCAAATCAACATCCATTATAAAACATTTTAAAGAATTTGGCCTTGATTTTTTTGGGTGTGTGTGTGTGTGTGTGGTGTGTGTGTGTGTGTGTGTGTGGAGAGAGGAGGGGTAATCCTTGGGGCTCCTTTTTAAAGCCTTTACTATCTCTTCTCTCAGGTATTACTACAAACGGGAAATTCTGGAACGTGTGGATGGCCGGAGACTTGTGTACAAGTTTGGGAAAAACTCCAGTGGTTGGAAGGAGGAAGAGGTGCAAGACCAGAGCTAAACAGCTACAAGAGCCTCACATGGACTTGAAGTTGGCCCGCTCTTACTTGGAGGCCCACCTCTGAGGATAATGGATTGTCACGGGCCCAGAACTATTAAACTGCTGTCTGAAGCAGTGTCTTAAAACTCCTGCCCTACATGGGGCAAAGCGTGTATGCTGGCTCTCAGAAGGGCATTCAACCAATTACGGCTGATATTTTGGCTCAAGTAGGTTATTGTGAACCGTTATTATTTTGTTGCAATTGGAATTTGGCAGCCTCCAACTCTGAATTAGGATTACAATGCCTTCGGCTGTCTAAGACTGCGCAAAGCTCATTGAGGCAGAAGGAACAGGCTGTTCTTGGCTATTCCTGGAGGGCAATTCCCAAAACATCAAGTAATCTGCAGATTGAAGGTGAATGCTGTGGTCATCTATTTGTGGGAAACTGAGATATTGTTCTGAAACTGTTGCTGATAAGCCTGATAGACACTTCGGAAAGCCAGGTGGACATGTAGCTTCCCATCCAGCAACTGACTGTTTACCAGCAAATGGTCCTGTTTAACAGGTAGAAAATTGGAACAGTAAACCTGAGATCATTATGGATTTCACATCAATCCAAAGAGCAAGGTTTAGTAGCCACAGATCTGACTCTTCTCCAGCTGATTGAGTACATGTGTGTCTAGAAAGGAAGAACTTTTTTCCCTAGAAAGTGCTACAACTTTCTATGAATAGCTTCTTCTTGCTCTTAATTTATATGTTATATATATAATATATATATATATGTTTATATAATGTACATAGATATCTATTTTTTTCACAACCAGGTTTGTGTGATTGTATCAGGAAGTCCTGGGCTTTTTTCAAAAACTGATGATTATTGTTACTAATATTCAGCTGGGCTGAACAAATAAAAAAATCTTTATTTTGAAATCAACAAGAGTTTGTAAGATGTTTGCATCTGTTCATTGGTGTCTCCAGGAGAGCCCTGTGTGATGTACTGGCCTCCTGCTTTTTAATAATAATTAACCAATAAATCATTGGTTTTTAATTCATGTGTGCTGCTTGATAATTGATATACGTGCATCACCAGGGGGAGCGGTGAAGAACCGACGTTGAATTTTTCTTGGGATAGAATAGAAAGGAAAGGGAAAGCTTATTTTTTACTATTGACAGTTAAGAAAGGTGTCCGTTTAAGGATTCTTTATTTGTTTGGATATTTTAGATTACCCTTTCTTAACCTGAGGAAACATAAACAAAATTTACTTGAGAGAACTATGAACATTGTAGTCCAACATAGCTGGAAGGCATCACTTTGAAAAAAGTTAGTTCTGTAGAGAGAGGCATCCATATTGCAATAATTAATTTTTGCTTTCTGAATAAAATATGCGATAAGGTAAACAATTCAGGTTCCATTAACTTTCAGTTTGGTTTCCAATGACCTAATTCTTTCCCCCAGTGTCACAACAAGCAGTATTGATTACCCATTCATAAACAATATGAAAAGATTCTTCTGTACTGGAGAACTCTTTAGCTGTCTTCTAAAATTATATCCAAAGAGACTTTTTGATAAATAATAATACAAATCAGCTATACAGAACTTGGCACACAGAAGCTTCCAGGTGCAGTTATTATTCTTTCTAGTTAAAAAGGCAAAAAAAACTTGAAAAGACCCTTTCTGAAGAGATTTTGTCCATCAAAACAGAGAAACTGTGGTTCCATATAAAGAAGCTTTATATGCTCTTCATTATGATAAAAAATGTAGCTGCTCTAAGACTGAGATATGGGTGAAGCCATGCTCATTTTTAAAAATCCATTTTGGATTAAAATAATATTCCTCTTTCATAGAATATAAAGCTATCTACCCAAACAATTTCTGGCTAAAAGCTAAAGGATCTTTCTGATTCTGTCTCTCTTCATGGTCTCTGACTAAAATCTCTCACAGTAATCGGTAAGAAGTCTTGAAGTACAGGGAAAGTGCCAGAAGTCTGAAGAAGAGCTGACATTGTTTCACTCTTTTCTTTATAAAAAAGGAGGGGGCAATAGGCCAAGTGCTTTTCAACATTTTTAAAATTTACTTACATGAGGGAATAGAAGGGATGCTCATCCAATATGAGATGATACAAAGGGAGGGAGACCGATTATACTGTGCATCAGAAGACAGACCCAAGATTCAAAAGGATCTTTTAATACTATAGACTTGAACATTAAGCCCATTTCAATGGCGTTCAAAAAAACTGAGTGTGTTTAGCCTAGGTTCGTTTCTGCACTTTGGTAGGAAAACTAGAAGCAGTGGTAGAAAATAGGCGATAACTGGCTTAGCAGTGATAGTCATGAGTGGGATCTGCATGTTGTGATAGACGACAGATTAAGCATGCAGCCACCAAAAGAGTCACTGTAATCTTTGGCTGCATCAATAGAGGAACAATGTTGGGTTTCCAGAAAGCAAAAGATCTGCTTTTTGATTCACTGGCCACTGGACCTTGAACACTGCATCCAACTTTGGTTGCCACAAATGCAAGAAGACTGCTGAGGCACTGTGAAGAGTGTAGAAAAGAGCAACAATGATGGTGAGGGGCTTTAAGGCTAAATCCTGTAAAAACAATTAAAGAATTTAATTGTTTAAAAGAAGGGAAGAGTAATGGGCTACATGATAGTGAATTTCCAACATTAAAAGACTATCAGAGGGAGGTAATACAGATTTCATTAATTTAATTTAATTTAATTTAATTTAATGTATTCAATTTGTTATGGCTAGCCATCCTGTTAGACTCCGGTGGCTTATAAAATTCAAGAAACAATTAAAGCAGTTAAAACACACCGGCAGCCCAGATTAAAACAATCAGAAGGATAAGCTAGAAATATGGCAGGAGCCCCACACTGCATAACTAACATATTAACCTCCAGGCTGGGAAGAGAGCCAGGTCTTAAGGGCTTCCCAGTGCCTGGGGATGGGCTGGGCTGGGCTGGGCTGGGGTGGGGGCATAGTCTGTATGGAGGAGGGGTTAACATTCTTCCTAGAGCTTTGGGGAAGGCTCTGAAGTCAGAAAATCACCCCCAAAGAAGGATTGGCAAATGGATTCTATAGGGCTTGATTAATTTAGCAGCTAAAAACAGACACAGATGAAACTGTCAAAGTGCCTCTGTACCCAGTTAGCATTGATTGAGCAGGATTTATGAACCAGGTTAGCAAGGGCTCTCTCTTTTTTTGCAGGATGATTTCAGAGCTGAATCCTCCCCTTCTACACATAGACTGTGGTTTCCATTCTTTCTGAGCTTCCCTTTCTGAGTAAACTATTCTTCCAGAGACCAGCCCTGTTGGAATTAATGTGTGTTTCGAGTCCATAGGCACCCCTTTTCCTATTCTCAACAATGAAAGATAGGCCAGATTCAGAAGTGACTGGTCCAAAGCCATACTCAGCGAATGTTATGATGGGGCAGGGTTTTTAATCAGGCCAGTCTTTGTTCAGTACTCAGTTAAGCATATCACACAGGACCATGCAATATGTGTTCAACTCTTATGCAGGCGTGGGAAAATGCAATCTTTATTCAATCCAGTCCAGTTTAAGTATTGTATTGAATTGAAGAAAGGAACCCATGCAATTATGCAGTGAGAGGATCTTACCAGAACAACCAGAGGTCCTTTAAAGGGAAGAAAATATGCAATCTCAATGGTTCTTGCTCTGGATTTGCTCAGAGGCAGGGGAGAATGTGTCCCCATGTTTTACAGTGTTGTTAGCCTATTTGAAGGACTGCAAAAGGACAGTCCTTTCTTTTAAGGTGGTTCTTTGTTCAACAGGCTGTCCCTTCTAAATCAATTTAAGCATCAAATGCTGCAAGAAAGAGAATATTAAACAAAAGGTCTTATCACTAGTATATTAGCCAGTTTTGACAGCTAAAATGAACAGTTCATTCTCTAAAAATTATGGAAATCTAATAAGCAAGTGGAATCATTCTTAAACATTTGGTAGTGATCTTGTAATGTTTCAGCATTACTAGAATGAAATAAATTTTAAAAGCTAAATACCCATTTCAACTTACAACTTATTAAACTTTACTAAACCACGCAGCACTTGAAAATCTAGTCTACAAAGTTAGCTTTGTATATGCTAACTATCACAAGGATGTTATATCCTTCTTCCTGGAAACGTTGTTTGATATCCTCCTCTGAAGTATGGTTAACCAGGTTGTGGTGATAACTTTGTACCTTAAAGTAAATCTGACATAAATCAGCTCAAATTGGAATCTTCCTGAACAATAACTTAATACATCAAATTAAGTTGATGTATATAAATAATCTATGTTTTAACCATGGGCTATTTAATCAGAATTGATTTTTAGTATCAAATCAAATATTGCAGAATTTCAGCTGGTGGTTGGTACTGCATTGAGCATGGTTCTGATCAGTGGTGGGATTCAAAAATTTTTTAAAACTACTGGTTCTGTGGGCATGGCTTGGTGGGCGTGGCAGGAGAAGGATACTGTACAATCTCCATTACCACCCCACTCCAGAGGAAGGATACTGCAAAATACTCATTCCCTCCCCACCCCACTTTCCAGCTCAGCTCTCCTGTGCAGGACAACCAAAGAAGATCCAGCCGATCAGCTGGGACTCAGGAGGCAGAGAATAGATGGGGGTGGGGCCAGTCAGAGGTGGTATTTGCCAGTTCTCGAAATTACTCAAAATGTTCTGATATTTATTATTGTCTCAGTTCATCAGTGATTTTTAATTTTAACAAGCAACATAATATACTTTCATGGTCATTAAGGATGTATTAATGGAAAATTGAAAAAAATTGTGACATTTTTAGATCCTTTGTTTTTGTTAGTGATCAGCCCTTGGCTAGGAATTCTGGAAGCAGGCACTGGGTTGGGCAGGACTGCTCTAGGCAGTTATTTTCATCTGCACCAAATGGAGTGATTGCAATTCCATAGCAGACTCACCCTGAAGTGAGATTTTGTATGTAGGCTATTGGGCTTACAATCCCTCTGCAGGAGTTGGCAAAACCTCCTGAACAAATGGTTGCTTCTAAAAAGCCAGTTTGATGAACCATTCTAGATAAATCTCTCTCCCTCTCCCTTTCTCTTTCTCTTTTTCTTTCTCTTCCCCCCTCTCTGTGTATGAGTATATTGACATTCATCTTGCAAATACATGAAGACTTAACTTCTTTCTTGAATTTTTCTAATCTCCCTGCAGATGTGTTCCTAAAATGTTTGCATTGGACATCACATTTTGACAGCAAGGAAAGAAAAGATATAATAATGGGATGTCCTACAGGTTAACTGCAGGATATGGATAAAAGACTCAAGATGGCAGCCATGATAGCCCAATCAAAATTCTACCTGTTTGTATCTGCATTAACCATACCCATTATGGCCTATAGCCAGATGCTAAGTATTAGACGTATCAAAAATATGGGAAAGTTTCCGAGTCAGAAAATTATAAATTATTCTGCTGACTGCAAAGCAGAAATTACTTAAAGTAAACTCTTCTTCAAGCTGAGCTTCACCCCAGATGAATTTATGGACATAGAAATTTAATTTTTGGCAGCAATGAAGAATGATTTGCCTCTATTTCTTTCCAGAATGCTTCATTATTACTATTATTATATACCATTATTATTATAGTGGTTTCCCATCTAAGTAGTAGAAACCGGTTCAACTTGCTTTGCTTCTGAGTTCAGACAATTGGTAGATCCTGCCACATGCTTATGTTTTCTTACTCACATCCATCCATCCATATATACACCTGTACCTACACATACACACACATATTAATAATTTGTTTTGATCAATGATCAGCGAATTATAAAAAAACATAATGAAAAAGTATTCATACATACGAGAGAGAGAGAGAGAGAGAGAGGAAAGAAAGAGATAGACATGCATACAGCATATCAGAGGTGCTGTAGCTGTAAACATACAAGATAAAATACAGACATGAATCTCTATGGCACCAGCAAGCTAGTTTACCCTCAAGGCAATGAGACTGTGGCCAACTGGACGCCAGGGAGAATGAAGCATAGTTTCAGCATGAGATAATGAAACCCCATTGAGAACAGATGGGGGAGGCAACTGGGACTGAAGTGGGTGAAGTTTTATTTTCAGTCAATAGCTAATGCAGGAGATTGGCAAGGAGGCAACAGCAGCTTGTCATGCATCCTGCTTCTTGGCAAGCTTCTCCTGTTTGCCAAGGCTATCCTGTGGTGGATCTTGTTACCCAATACTGCCAGGAGAATGTTTAACCAACCCAGGGAGTAGAGGAGCTCCGTGTTGCTGCAATTGTTCCAGTCATTATCTTTGATCCCCTGGCTTTCTGTGGAGCAGGAGGCAGGGATCTGAATGAAGGAATAAGCTAGTATAACATTTGCAAATTGGAAGGGGGAGGGGAAACAGGAATGAGGTGGCAGATTGATTGCAAGGAGAGTCAAAAGAGAGTGAAGGCATTTCAGAGAAAACAGGTTGCTTTTATCCTGTTGGCTCAGAGCTCTTTTCCTATCAGCTCTACCTGGATAGTAGATGTTTCTAAAAGCATCGGTACTTTCAATTCCTAGAAAACATCTCCTGGGGGACCCTGAAGAAAAGAGCTTGCACAGAGACAGTGTGATTTTTTTTTAGCCTTTTTTGGAGCCTTGGCTGAGGAATGAGTTGGTACTTCTGTGGCTTTCTTCTCTTCCAGTTTATAATCTGAGTCTTCCTTATGGTACTTCAGTTTCTGAAGCAAAGTAACAAACCATGCAATCACTGGCCTATCCTCACCAAAAGCATTTGTTTTAGCTTTTTTTTTGCCCTTAGAATCTACCATCCTACATTCAGTAATTCAGTGCCATAGGCAATTAAGCAGTTTACTTATGTGAATGGGTTATTCTTGGCCCAAAGCAAGTGATTTCAGAGTTAGATGGAGTATGGCGTACTACCTATCTGACCCCAAAGATGCCTAAGAAATCCACCATAGGAAGTGCTTACAGCCCTGGGGAAATAAAATCTCACAAAATATAATTTCCTTTTACTTCTGCTGCTGCTGCTGTTGCCAAAAAGCAGCAAGATAACCTGATAACTGGGAATTCCATGAGGTGCCTGCCTTGCTCTACAAATGAACTGGTAAAAATGGGCCTTTGAAGTACAATGCACATCTTGAAATACCCCAGCCCTGTATATGGAAAGAGCTTCTGGATTGGAAGACAATATTTGGTGATATTTGAATTACCATGGCAATTGGGACCAGAATTTCCATTGCTAAGTGATGTGGTTGCAAAGTCCCTATTGCTGTTGTTAGGCAAGGATTGTGAATCCTTAAGCAAGCACTTCCTGACAACTTCCTGTTGGTTTCCAAAAACTAAAGACAGTGAGAAGCTAGCAGGAAGATGTAAGTTCCAGGTGGCTTGCAAGCAAGTAAATAGCTGCTGCTGAGTGGGAGAGAACGAAGGGATGTGTAGATGGCCAGGGAATTGTAGTATGGTGCTTGGGCTGGCTGCTGCTGGATGGGGGAGAATGTGCAAGAATATTCAGATGTCTGGCGAGGAAGGGCATGAGTGCAGAGGCGCTGGGGGGAGGTGATGGCTGGCCGAGACTTACCCAAACTTCTTGTGACATTCCCAACCAGTTTCCCCATTGACTTTCTTATGGGAAGCTGGCAGAGAAGACCAGAAATTATGATCAGGTGACTGCAGAACACTTCAACCATCCTAAGTATCAGCCAGTTGCCAAGTGCTCAAATCACCATTATGCGACGGCAGGAGTATTGAAATGACAGAAACTTCAAGGATTGGTCATAACCATTATTCATTCACCACCATCATGACTTTGAATAATTGCTGAGCAGGTGGTTGTTAAATGAGGATTACTTGAATTAAATAAGCCAAGACTGAAGTCAGCCATCCAGATGCAGCTGAACTATATACTCCCGTGAATGGTTAAGTCAGTGTTTCTCAACCTCGTCCACTTGAAGATATGTGGACTTCATTTCCCAGAATTCCCCAGCCAGCACTGCATGGGAAATTCTTGGGGCCGAAGTCCACACATCTTCAAGTGGTTTAGGTTGAGATACATTGGGTTAAATGACAGGTGAAGAAATATCAATTCTACATTTCCTGAAATAAGTCATTTTGTACTTTCAGTGTAGACTCTTTGGATGCTAGAGTGAGACAGGTACAAGGGGGTGAAAAAAGGAAAGATTCATGCCCCAGGTACCAAAATTTGAAAAAAAAAAAAAAAACCCCACCTCACCTGTGGTGTCAGTTGTTATGCAAGAAGAAAACTGAGCTAAATCCCATTCAGAAAACAGGTTTTGCTTTTACATGCAAAGTCTGACTGGGATATTTCAAGTTTCTCTGAAGAATTGGGTGGTTTTCTCTGAACTCTCAAATTGCTTCAGGAAATAAGACTATAGCTTACACAAACCAACTCGACTTAATTCTGGATTTTCTTGCCTTACAGGCACCCATGCTTGCAAGGCATAATATAATTTAGACAATGTTGGAGGAGAATTTTTTTTAAGCACTGCATTAGCACTGGAAATGGACTACATGGCATTGAGTTGACTTGTCAGTGAATTTTGTTAACTCAGTTTTACAGTACTTCAATGTAAAGATTGGGACGAGGATTTTAGGCCATTTTAGGGAATCTCTTCAAGCAAAAAGCAATTCAATTTTTAAATCTTTGTGACTTTGTGTGTATATGTGTGTGTGTGAGAGAGAGAGAGAGACTTTGTGTGTATATGTGTGTGTGTGTGTGAGAGAGAGAGAGAGAGACCATCACATCTTCTGGTCACCAGTTTGGGGAATACTTTCTATCATATTCCTTCTTTGAACATCAGTACTGAATCATTCATTTCTGATAGTGAAACCTTTTCAGTTCAACTTCTATAGAGTCAACTTTGCCCTCTTTCTCCTAACTTATGCTGTGTACTCAAGTTGTCATGTTGTTCAATAAATGAAGAATGCAAGAATTGTTCAATAAATGAAGAATGCAAGAATTGCAAAGAAAAGTAGTTATTAACTCTCAGTTCTATGATTTGCCCATGTACATATGAAAAGAAAGCAAACAATTCACAATTTTATCATCCTTTAACTACCCGGAGCTTGGCTATGCCCTCTTCAAAGGCTGTCACTGAGTCCTTTTCTCTTTTTCATCATCTAGTTTTGTCATTGACTGCATTATTAATGAAGCCGGGCCCAGATTCTACCCACACAGCAGCAACACCCTTGATAATTAAGGGGTAACTTAATAGACCACAAGAGGTATCATCATGTTTCCATTCAGTAGGAGGTCTTGCTGTCAGGATTTCTCTAGTGCAACAGTACATTGTTTGGTCAATAAACACATTTGGAGCCATTTTCTCTGCCTGCAGTGATTGTCAAGCTGAGGGCAAAAGGCAAGCTGAAGTACACAGCTTATAATCCTGAATGGAAACTATCAAGACAGCTGTTTCATGAACGCTTGTTGCCAATAATTGCTGTGGCACAAGCCTATACATGCAGTCTTGTTTTATCACTCAGGAGTCTTCACAATAATGGACAGCTTCTGGATCATTTAATCTTTCTGTTTGTTAAGGCAAGCTTTAATGGAATCTTTTTGCATGTTTTCATATTTTTGGAAAGACAGAAGGAACTCTGTCCTGTACAATGGAATTTCTTGTTTAATTCAAATTATTCTCTCTTCCCCAATCAATCTTGTGCTAATGCACATCTCCTGAGGGGCCAGTAGAAACCAATGGCTCCACATATACCAACCATATTGGGATGAGTAATTTATTCAAGAATATACATATTCTGAACTTACTCTGTGTGAAATCACTGGCAAGCTGTGGAATGTTTGATACTCGCTGGATACAGTCAGCTCTACCACCAATAATTTAGGAGGCAAATAATGGCCTCTCATTCCACTATATTCCTTATAGAATATACCAAATTATGGTTGCCTAGCTCTGTTCATCTACTGTCTTTTGAAATGGGGAGGAATACATTTGTTATTGTAGTACCAGTTCACTTGTAAAGAAGAGTTAAGGTTCTTCTGATTGTATCAGGCAAGATGTGAAGACTCAGTTGGTGAGCCCATCAAACCTCTGCAGCATCTGTTCCAAGTCATGGCTGAATGATGTGGCTCTGATTATTAGGAAAAAGTGATTGCTTGAGTCCTCCGGTTTGCTGCCTTTTCTTTTCTTTCTATGTCACCATAGAACCAAAATGTCAGCACTGGTTCATGGGGAGAACACCTTAACATTTCTCTCCCCTTCTCTTCTCTTTTCTGCATAGTAATAAGCTGCCACATTGAGATTCCTGTGTGCTGCATTTCAGAAGCAAAGCAAAGAGGGGGTTGCTTAAGCATTTCTCTTTTACACTATTTTCCTGTTGCCTTGCAATTATGCAATTTCAGCCCCTGGCAATGTTATATTATAATTTTTATTTCTTACCATTTCATGCAAGGCTGAGTGAGGCTCTTTAGGGAGAAGAGGCAGATCTGAGACTGGGAGAGGATGTCCCTGCAATAGCTCAAAACAACCAATAAATCCCTTTTTGTTCATTCCAATTGATAATTCCCTGATTTTACTCCCAGCATCAGGAATAGTGAAAAGTATCAGATTTTATTTTGGACAATTTGGGAATAAAGTAGTTAAAACACTAGTGTGCCACTCTGCTCTTAAAGATGACCTAAGTCTGCCTCGCTGACAGAATAAGGGGCAGGTTGAAGACCACGAGAAAGAGAAAAGGAAAATGAGTTTGATATTTTCAAGAATTGGTTGTGTTAAAGTTAAGTGGGAACAGGGAAATAGCTATGGAAAATAGAACTTCCTGCTAGTAGAACTTCCTTCCTTCCTTCCTTCCTTCCTTCCTTCCTTCCTTCCTTCCTTCCTTCCTTCCTTCCTTCCTTCCTTCCTTCCTTCCTTCCTTCCTCTTCCCCTCTTTATTTCTCTTGGATGAAGGAGATTTCTCATAAGACTTCAAAGCATGATATCAAGTCTTTAGTTAGGCTGCCTAGTATACTTTGGACACATAATTCCCTCCCCATTCACAAACTGTGCCCATTTCATGATGCCAGTGAAATATTGGATTTTGCTCTTATGCCAGGAAAGAAAACCTTTTACAATGCAATAATGGACCACTGTTAAATAACTTGACCAGTTGTTTAATAACTTGCAGACCTCATTTACTGATCAGTGCAATACCATTTCCTGGAAAGCTGACAACTACATTATTTCCTTATAGAATATACCAAATTATGGTTGCCTAGGTCTATTAATCTCATAATTATTTAAGCCAGTGGTGGGATTCAATTTTGTTTACTACCGGTTCTGTGGGTATGGCTAGGTGGGCATGGCAAGGGAAGGATACCATAAAATTTCCAATCAGAGGTGGTATTTGTGGGTTTTCCGAACTACTCAAAATGTTTGCTACCAGTTCTCCAGAACTGGTCAGAACCTGCTGAATACCACCTCTGATTTAAGCCCAAATTAAATTTGAATCGAGAATCATAGGACCCTGCTTTTTTTGGTTTCTTCAGGCAATTCTGTTGTGAACAATGATCAGTGCACAACTAAACAATTAAATATCTAGATATCCATTACTCCTGCATTATTACATATATACTGCAATATTACATATAGTTAAATGTTTTTTATTATCATAATAGGTTGAGAATATAATACTCATTTCCCAAAACTTCATAATAAAGAGAGGGATCACAGCACTACAGTATGGTAAGTACTTTATAAGCAGATGGTAGCAGATCCATTCCTTGGCATCTCAAGTTAAAAAGGAAGTGGGCAAAGTGAAAGGCTTCTACTGAAGATCCACTACTAATAACAACAAAATGAGATAATAAAAATGATGCTCACCTATGGGTACCACTGAGGATCATTCCCTCAGAGCTCTCTAAGCTCTCTGACTTCATGTCCTAAAATTTCTTTCATATACATTACAATATCGAAATTGCAAGTTTGGTTTAGTGGTTAAGTCACCAGGCTAGAAATCAAGAGACTGAGTTCTACTCTCATCTTAGCCAAGGAAGCCAGTTGGGTGAACTTGGACCAGTCATTCCCTCTCAGCCCAACTCACCTCACAGGGTTGTTGTTGTGGGAAAAATAGGAGGAGTAAAGTGTGTTCAATATGTTTGCCATCTTGAGTTGTTTGTAAAAAACAATAAAGGTAGAAAACAAACAGCTGGGGATGTGTAGCCCAAACAAGATTCTTTCCTATGGCAGCCAAGGACACTCTACCAGGTACTTGAGAGATGTGGACCAAAGCCAGCCAGGATGGGGCTGTGACCATGTGACAGATGTGTGACCTGGGAAGAAAGAACTGTGGGGTTTGATTTGGGTGGGGAAAGCCTCGGGTCCTTCAGAGTTGGGTTTTCCCCAGATATGCCAATATGACATGCCTAATAAATCTATACTTTGAGGAATATGCCTGCCTTGGAGTTTTGATTCTGTTGGGCGTGTTAACTGGAACCCTGACACTGCTTCCTAGACAAATTAGCATGACAGAAAAATGTTTCCAGGTAGGTTCTTTAAGACAGGGATCACCAACCTTTTGGATCTCAGAGACCACCAAACTCATAATTTTAAATCCCACAGACCAGTGACCATGGGAAAATTCCCAAAAAAGTCTGCAGGAAAATTCCCCATCTGTTTTCCTACTGATTGATCATTTTTTATTTGGGATCACAGGATACCAGCTCCAGCTCCATTCTTGGGGAGGGGGAGAGAGAGACTTTTGGCTTCATGCAAGGAAAGTAGCAGAAGCAGCAAAAGTCTTTCTTTCTCTCCCCCAACTTCTGCCAGAAATAAGTCTTTGTGAGACTTGTGCTGGCATAGCCTCTTGGAGCAGGATGCCTTGCAGGGTCCTAAAGACTCATTTCTGGCAGAGTTTGAGGGAGAGAAAGAAAGACTTTTGCTGCTTTCCTTGCGTGCAGCCAAAAGCAGAAGAAGAAAGAAGCAGAAAGCGAGGTGCGGTGCATGGGATGAGTGGGGCAAGTTCCCCCGCTCCTTTTCCTCCTCCCCTCACTACCTCATGTTGTTTGCAATGCAAGTGATGCAAGCCTTGTATTCCCATGGGCCTTGTGGGCCTTGTGTTTTTGCATAGCCTGGATTAATTGCTTTTGAGGTGACATTTCTCTGTGGACCATTAAAATTTTCTCATGGACCACCAGTGGTCCTCGGCCCACTGTTTGGCAACCACTGCTCTAAGAGAAGAAATCTATTTTCTCTGTTACAAAATCCTATATTGGATACATTGGAAATAAAAGTCTCACCAGACAATGAAATCTTGATCATTTGCAATAAAATAAAACAAAATAAAAGAATGGAATGGTATTCACTGCTTTTAAATATCCATTTAGTAACACAGTAAATATTATAAGAAGTTTTCTGGAGAATTTCTGTTTAAAAATGGTGCTCTGGTGTTGATGTCAGCTCTAAAACAGGTGAATATTTGATTTGTTTCAGAGAAAGTTTGTCTGTATGGTTAGCCTTTCCAAAGCCAAATTATCGACTTTTGGATTCCACTGCATCATGAATGCTCCAGGGCATCTAAATGGAATTTTACAAAATCTCTGAACAGCCTGATCCTAATGGAGGCTAAAGGCAGACAAGTCTATACTCTGTTCCGCACCTGACCCAGGTAGGGTGTGTCCAATAAAAGGATTTTTGTATTGCTCCATCTCTCTCTCAAATGAATGAGTAAACATATCTGAAAAACCACCTTAACTGCTACAATTACGTAAGAAATGCATCAACAAGCGGAAGCATATGAAAGACACTTTTCCAGGAAAGCAAATTCTGATTCATGATACTGTACAGTTTCTAGAGGACACAGAGCAGAGAGTTATACCAGCTCCCTATTGTGTGGGCCAATGCTTTTACTGAGTTTACACTACAGAAGTTTGGGTTTGAATAAAGTTGGTGAGGATTGCAGAATGTTGCTCCTTGTGAAATAAATGAGTTATTATTCACCTACTCCTATGTTTCAAGTACTGTTAGCTGAAATATTTACCTATGTATGATTAGTGCATACTGCATTATTCCAATGTGAAATAATAAACACACACAATATATATGTTTGTTGTTTTGTAAAGATGATGTCCTAAAGGCTAGGTCCCACTTGCCGACGGATGCAAAACGTATGCAAAAAGGACACAGCAGATGAGCAAAATTTCGGAGGTGGCTCCATCTGTTGTTATCCGCTCCAAAAAGTGCCCCAAATTTGCATAAACAGAATGGAAAAGAACGGAAAGGAATGGACGGGGGTAGAACGTAGCGGGGATGTTAAATGGATGTTCGTAGGAAGCCTAGCAGATGGAAGCGGATGGAAGCAGATGACACATCCGAAGAGCTTCCGGGGGAGAATTGCGAAGCGGATTCATAGTGGAAGGAGCAGATGCGTAGCGGATGACGCAGATGCATCACGGACGCCTATAGGATGCAGAGTGGATGCATAGCGGATGCATAGCGGATGCATAGCAGATGCAAAACGTTCACTGCACATGCGGGGAGTATGAATTGCGTCAGCTCTGTGGATATAAAAGGATGCAGCTTGCAAGCAGTCAGCATTCAGAGGAAAGACGTGCCACCACAGACATCTTCGAATAACACCATGGTTCGTCAGTCAGGGAAGAAGAGAAAGCCTGTGCCTACTCCTGCCAGCCCTGGCAAGAAGGACAGAACCACCATCCCACCCCCTGGCACTGACTCTGAAGCTGCTGGTGCTGCTGGTGCTGCTGGTGCTGCTGGTGCTGTTGGTGCTGCTGGTGCTGCTGGTGCTGCTGGTGCTGCTGGTGCTGCTGCTGGTGTTGCTGCTGCTGGTGCTTCTCCTGCTGCTGCTGGTGTTGCTGCTGCTGTGGTGGACCATCCCCAAGGCCCTCAAAGCCCTGCTGCTCAAACCCCTGAAGGCCCTGCTGCTCAAGCCCCTGCCAGAGGGAGGAAGAGGCAAGGGAAGGAGAAGGGAGAGAGGAAACAGTACACTGTTTCCAAGGAGCATGAGGATGAGGTGCTAGAATGGCTGAGGGAGAACGAGTACCTGTGAAGAAAGGGCCACAGACTCTATCGCGACACCAAGAAAAAACAGGCAGCTTGGAGAGACAAGGCAGAGAGCCTGGGCTACACTGCAGATGTACTCCTGGGATGGTGGAAGCACAGGCACATATGGTATGGCAAGCTAAACCTCAAGAAATCTGGGCAGGCCGCTGTCAAGCTCACTGACCGGGAGATGTATGTCATGGCCAAGTGCAGCTTCCTGGAGGGTGAGATCCGCCACCGAGGAGCAGCCCCTCTGACAACTGTCTCCCTCAGACAGCCCACAGACAGCCAGTCCTCTTCCAGCCAGGAGACAGCTACCGTGTCCAGGCAGGTGTCTTCGGAGGGCCCCATGACAGAGACCCCCCTGACAGCTGCACTCCCCATGCTGGAGGACGTGGAGGATCCCCTGTCACAAATGGAGCAAGAAGCAGCAGCCACCAGAGACCAACCCACCTCCACCCCCACCCCCAGCTCCACAGGATGCAGGCAGAGAGGCAGACTGGAAGGCTAGAGCCACACTGTCCTGTTGGAGATCAGGGACACAATCAAGACCAGCACAGATCTTCTGTCTCAGATGGTCCACAGTGACCTACCATCCTCGAACCGGAAGCCCTTCATCACCTATGTGAGCCAGACCCTCATGGACCTGCCCGAGGCCCAGTACCAGGTGATGAAGGAGAAGATAACAGCACTTTTGCACAACCCTCAAGGCCCAGCTGAACCTGCTCCTACCCAGTCCAGGTCTGCTCCTCTACCCCAGGCGATGTCACAGCCCTTCCACGGCTTTCAACAGCCCCTCACCTACCAAGGCTATGAGTACCAGGACTTCCCACAGCAGAGGCAGACCTTCCCAATCCAGGCCCAGGTTCATTGCACGCCACAGACGCCTCACCTCGCCCAGCTGCAGACCAGACAGCCCCACTGCACTCCTCCTTCCTCCACCCCACAGCCAAGCCCGTCAATGGACAATCTGTCATCAGTCTTGGGCCTGACATCCCAGGTCCTTGATGAAGGGCCTCTCAACCTCACGGGACTGAGTCAGCTCTCTGAGAGCGTCCTGAACACACCATCCCCTGTTGTACTCTTGGGGCCAATGGCGCCTCAGGCCAGCACTCCAGCCACAGCCACCTCCACAGTCCCTGCCCACTTAACAGCTGAGACCATGGACATGCCTCAGAGTGACTGAGAATAGTGCCAGAGACTGTGTTGTTACTTGTTCACTTTATCTTTGCTTAAGACACTTTACTTGGTTCATTTTGCTTTTTTAATAAAGTCATACAGTTTACTTAAGGCAGTTATTAATAAAGGTTATCTTTGCTTCACACACTGGGTTCATTTTTTTTTACTTAATAAAGTTTTGGTAAAACTTTGAAAAAATGGTTAAGCCTTTGCATGCTTGTGGGATGGCCCTTTTTTTTCAATAACAATTTATTCATTGCTCAACACATTTCAAAATAAGCAAAGCCCTTTATTAATGCCCTATTCATTGTAGGGCCACTCAACATACATGGCACAATCTCATCAGTGTTATGAGACAGGCTCAAGGAAGCATCCATTAACCATCTATCATCCTGTCTTGCCACTCCACTGCTCCAGCTGGGGAGTTGCACCAGTGTCTCAGGAGGTTGCGCTGCTTCTTCCCTTCACGTGAAGCTCTGTTGGGGCCTTGTACATCCACAGTGTCTATCAGGTTTTGTCCTTGCTTCCATTCACCAGGCTCCATGTCCCCATTCCCTTGTTGACGGTCCACAAGCCTGTTCTGCAAGACTGGGTAGCGGGTGCGCATGAGATTGTGCAGGATGCAGCAAGCTTCCACGATGCTCCTCACAGTCTCTGGGTGATGCTGCATGGTGGTGAGAAGTACATGGAACCTGTTGGCCAGGATGCCAAAGGCGTTCTCCACCACCCGCCTTGCCCTGGACAGCCTGTAGTTGAAGATCCTTTCTTCACAGGTGAGGTATCTTGAACTGTAGGGCTTCATGAGGTAGGTTCTGAGGGAGAAGGCATCATCACCCGTGATGAAGTAGGGTACATCTTGTGTGTCATTGGGTAGGGGGTCTGGATCTGGAAACCCATGATGAGGTTGCGTTCCAGTCCATCCTTGAGGTTACTGGCATTGTATACCTGGCTATCTGAAGCTGACCCGTTGCCTGAAGCATCAATGTACATGAACTTGTAGTCAGCATCAACCATGGCAAAGAGGATGATACTGAAGAAGCCCTTGTAGTTGTAATAAGAGGACCCTGAGTTGGCTGGAGCTTTGCAGGCCACGTGCTTCCCATCTATGGCTCCAACGGTGTGGGGAAAGTTCCACCTCTGAAACCACTGTTCTGCAACTTTCCTCCAGCCTTCTTCAGTGGTGGGACAATGGAGGAGCTCCTCCACGTATTCTTCAATGATGGCCTGCACCACTTTTGTGACCACTTTGCTGATGGTGTTGTGTGGCACCCTACAGGCATACTGCATGTTTCTGTATGTGGTTCCAGAGGCCAGGTGCCACAGAGTCAGTGCCACCTTCAGTCCAGGGTCCAGGTTGGGATGGATGTTGGTGCTTGGCTTGGTCAACCTGGGTCTCAGACGCTCTACAATTTCGTCAAACATTGTTGGTGGCATTCTCATGAAGTGCTGGAATGCACAAGTGTCTTCATTCCTCAGCTCCACCATCAGCTTGTCATACAGTCCAAACTCCATTTTTCTCCCGATCCATCCTCGGACCCACACAGCTCTTGAGCATCTCCTTCTTCTCCTTGTGTAGAAAAGGTGAAACAGTCTGAACAGGGCTTGGTTCTGGTGTTGAATGATCGCAGCTACCATATGGACTGTGTCATGATCCATGGTGGAGAACAATGGATGATGTGGAAGAGCAAGACCAAGGGTGAAGAGGTCTGTACACCACGGCTGCTGGATTCATACTGAGATCCAGGTGATTTCCTCCCCCTTTCTATAGGAAATATCGGTTGTCCACTAGGTGTCCTTCCACATACTCTAGACATACTGCAGATATCCTAAATATCCGAGATACATCCCATATACAAACTTTTTGTCTGTTTTAATGCTTTATATACAAGATGCATCCACTTACATCCTTTCTATTTCCGTGCTACTAACGCTGCGTGGATGTTCCGTGTACCTTTCGTTTCCTCCCTCTTTCTGTTTTCAGCTGCAGCAGATGTGAGTTGAGGGGATGTCCAGAGAATGCCGAGAGGATACAGCGGATGTTTATCGGATGATTACGGACATAGAATGTTTGTTGCCCATATATGTTGCGGTTGTACATCGTATGCGGCGGAAAGTTCATCCGCTCAAAAAATTTTGTGCAGCTCAAAACTTCTTGCGTGGATGAAATCTCAGTGGAAGGATGCTCAACAGATAAAGTGTATGAAACACATATACAATGAGTACACAATGGATGCATCGTGTTTTCCAATGGATGGCAAGCTTTTTTGTCCATTTTACATCCTCTTTGCATCCGTTGGTGCAGTGGGACATGGGCTTAAAAGGCAATTTATAAATGTTTGTATAATAAAACAAACACTACATTGCAGTAGAAAATACTACCCAATATTGATCATTTTCCCACAGATTAATGCATTTGCTCCATGTCCAATGAATCATAAATGCCAGAGAAAATTGCATTTGCATAATGAAAACAGCCATGGTTATTTATTCTCTTTCACCATCCAGATATTCTGACCTATATTCCTATTTTCACTATTTATTTACAAAGAAAGTATTTGTCCTTTATAAAATGGCCTGAGGCTTTCAATTAAAAACAGATACTTAGTTTATTAAAATAACAATAATACACAAACTGCTTGCAATCTTTAGCATATTTTTGCTATGTTGTTTTCGTTGTTAGCTTCTGCTTCTATTTTTTTGGATTCTTCCCTGCTCTAATATCTATTACCTTCTCTTTCTGTTCATGATTGCAGTCACTTTTCACTATAATGTCAAACTTTGGCAGGGTTCTCTGCGTGATGTGCAGAGATTAAGTTCAGGGTTTCTCCATTCATTGTGTAGCTTTTCTTCCACTTGCACAAACGTTAGGCTTGTTTTTGTGATAGAACATAAGATGGAGGATAAAAGCAAACTCTGATACTTAGCATTGGTTTCTATTCTGTTTCAGCCCTGACCCTCCACGAGATGCTTTTTCAAATGAGTCACTAAATCTCTTAAGTATGAAAGGTGGAGTTAGATTTGTTCAACCATGTGGATTATATGACCACATTATTTGAGGGAGAGAAAAGGGGGTGGGAGCCCTTGGTGGATGAGTGAGGTGGTTACATATGCAGGCTTTCAAGCAGGAAGGAAAATTAAGCCTATAATACTTCAACAAATCTTGTGTTGTTTTGGTTACTGGGGGATGGCACTGCATGATCTGCAAAGAAAATAACATTTGGCAGGTGCTAGACACCCATCGCCTTCTTCTTTCATCACCACATTTTGATTGTCATATGATTCCTGACTTTCTAATCTTTACCATCACTGCCACCTGCTAATGGCCTCTTGGGCACAAAGGCTCTGTTTACATGACATGCTTACTTGTGACCAGCTAAATGGTTTATTTAATTAATATTTTTCATTTGCACGACACATTAAACTACAAACGATTGCATAGACTGGGTGTACATGGCCCATAAGGCTAAAATGTGACTGGCTAATTTATGATTTAGTGTGATGGGGCAACATTAGCATTCTACTCCATTTTAAGAATTGGACTCAAGACAGGAATTAGAGCAGTGGTGGGATTCAATTTTTTTTACTACCGGTTCTGTGGGTATGGCTTGGTGGGTGTGGCATGGCTTGGTGGGCGTTACTTGGTGGGTGTGGCAGGGGAAGGATACTATAAAATCTCCATTCCTACCCCACTCCTGGGGGAAGGTTACTGCAAAATTCCATTCCCTCCCCACCCCACTGACCTGCTTTCCAGCTCTGTTCTTCTATGCAGGGCAACAGAAGAAGTTGCAGACGATCAGCTGGGTACTCCAGAACTGGTCAGAACCTGATGAATACCACCTCTGATTCATTCATAGTTCACTGCATTCATGATTTTCCATTTCCACTGAGAATTTTTGGATAAAGGATTATCATATGGAACAGACAGGTCAGATTTTGATTTCATCTTTCAAATCAATAAATACTAGGATAGGATAGGATAGGATAGGATAGGATAGGATAGGATAGGATA
>BLBF01000041.1:1580820-1644897 GCA_015471245.1 Laticauda colubrina
TAGGATAGGATAGGATAGGATAGGATAGGATAGGATAGGATAGGATAGGATAGGACAGGACAGGACAGGACAGGACAGGACAGAATAGAATAGAATACTTCATTGGCCAAGTGTGATTGGACACACAAGGAATTTGTCTTGGTATAAATACTCTTAGTATACATAAAAGAAAAGATACATTCATCAGGAGTTGAGAATCATAAGGTACGACACTTAATGATAGTCATATGGTACAAAAGCAATCAATCATACTAGGAAACAGTCAATATAAATTGTAAGTATACAAAGCAACAAAGTTACAGTCATACAGTCACAAGTGGGATGAGATGGGTGATGAGGAGTGATGACAAGATTTAACAGTAATAGTAGTGCAGACTTTGAAATAGTTGAGCAGGGTTGAGGGAATTATTTGTTTAGCAGAGTGATGACTTTCGGGAAAAAACCTGTTCTTGTGTCTAGTTGTTCTGGTGTGCAGTGTTCTACAGCGTTGTTTTGAGGAAAGGAGTTGAAACAGTTGATGTCCAGGATGTGAGGGGTCTGTAAATATTTTCACAGCCCTCTTTTTGACTTCTGCAGTATACAGGTCCTCAATTGAAGGCAGGCGGGTAGTAATTGTTTTTTCTGCAGTCCTAATTATTCTCTGAAGTCTGTGTCTGTCTTGTTGGGTTGCAGAACCAAACCAGACAGTTACAGAGGTGCAGATGACAGACTCAATCATTCCTCTGTAGAACCAGATCAGCAGCTCCTTGGGCAGTTTTGAGCTTTCTGAGTTGGCGCAGAAAGAACATTCTTTGTTGTGCTTTTTTGATGACATTTTTGATGTTAGGTGTCCATTTTAGGTCATGTGAAATAGTAGAACCTAGAAATTTGAAGGTCTCTACTGTTGATACAGTGTTGTCTAGTATTGTAAGAGGTGGTCGTATGAGAGGGTTTCTTCTAAAGTCTATCACCTATCATCTATCATCTAATACTAATATTCTGTCTACATGATGGCAATACAGATGTCATTTTTAAGTGAGGTTTGATGATATAAATTATTTTCCTTCCTCTTGGTACCTTTAGAAAGTTTTGGGGAATTAATTCTCAGAATTTTCAGCTGGGTTGGAAGTTTGTGTATGAAATTATTTTCACTGGGTTGGTGAAGGCAGTTACATGGAACTGGACTAATCTATGAAGCACAAAGTTGCTAAATATATTCCACTTCTATTTTGATGTCTTTAATCTGTCATTTGCCTGGAAGATTTTTTACTATAAAAAGTAAACAATGACCTAAAAAAGTTTTTTATCTACAGCACAGCAATTTTTCAGAAATTCCAAAACCAAGCAGAACAGCTAATAACTTTGCTACAGTAAGTGACATACTTTTTAGAATTAAAAAGACAACAGAATTATGTATTTTTTAATTTTGCATGCTCTTTTATTAATTTTTGATATCCAATTGGATAACGTCCAAGCTATCCAATACTCAGAAGTCTATGTATTACATGATTAACATTATATTACTTGTCTAAGTACTGTATGTGGCATATTTACAATTAATACCTTATATATGCAAATATTTTAAAAATGCCCATTTGCCTACATATAGTCACTACAGGTAATGTCTCAAGCAATATCTGAAGTCTAGAAGTTTCTAAAATTTCAAAGACATCAATAGAATATAGAATTTAGAATAACAAAGTTAGAAGGGACCTTGCAGGTCTTCTAGTTCCTATACCATTTCAGACAAATGGCTGTCCAGTCACTTTTTAAAAGTCTCCACTGGTGGAGCACCTACAATCTCTGAAGGCAATCTGTTCCAATCTCAAATGTCAGGAAATTTCTCCTTAGTTCTAGATTGCTTCTCTCCTTGATTCGTTTCTCTTTGTTGCTTCTTGTCTTGTCTCTGGTGCTTTGCAAAATAGGTTGAGCCCCTATTGAATCCAGAACATTACATGTTGCCACCTGAGACTGAAGGAAATAAAGCATATTGAATCACTGTGGAAAATAACTACAAATTACTGAAGTAATCAAGCTAACCCACATGCCACAAGCAAAGGGAAAAGACCCACTAGAATGGGCTAGGAGCCAGCCTGAGGTAAGGGAAATTCCTTCCTCCTCCTAAATTTAGCAGCCATGCTCAGGGAATGAAAGAAAAATAAAGGAGTCTTTCTGAGTCATGCTGTTGAAAATCCTGCTTCTAATTGTGATAACCTCCATTGCTTCAAAGGGAAAATCCAATTATCTGACATTCGAATTGGAATAATCTCAACTGAAATGTGCTACCAGCTACAACTGAAAGTACATGTGACTAATCAACTTCTGATGAAACAAACAATTCTTTATAAAAGTTTCTTAGTACAGCAGTAGTGCAATAGTTCCCATGTATGTTTAGTCGAAAGCCACTTGCCATCTACAAGCTCTTTCAAGACTCTTGGATAGTTGATGAATTTATTAACACTGAAAATGTAAAGGGCCTGTCACATAGGCCGATGGATGCAAAACATATGTAAAAAGGACACAGCAGATGAGAAAATATTCCATCCGTTGTTATCCGCTCTCAAAAGTGCCCCGAATTTGCATAAGCAGAGTGGACAACAACGGAAAGGAACGGACGGGGAGAGGACGTAGCGAGGATGTTAAGTGGATGCTCCACGGAAGCCTAGAAGATGGAAGCGGATGGAAGCGGATGTCACATCCGCAGGGCTTCCGGGGGAGCACAGTGAAGCGGACATGCAACGGAAGGAACTGATGCAGAGCGGATGCCTAGCGGATGAAGCGGATGCAGAGCGGAAGCCTAGCGGATGCCTAGCAGATGCAAAGCGTTTACTGTGCATGCAGGGAGGATGCATTGCATCAGCCCCGTGGATATAAAAGGATGCAGCTCGCAAGCAGGTCACCATTCAAAGGAAAGACCTGCTGCCAGACACAGCTCCAGCCAGCCAACAACCATGGGGAGGAAGAGGAAGCCTGTGCCATCTGCTGCCAGCCCTGGCAAGAAGGACAGGGCCACCATCCCATGCCCTGGCCCTGACTGCTTCTGCTGGGGCTTCTGCTGCTCGGGCTGACTCTGGTGCTGGGGCTTCTGCTGGAGCTTACTCTGCTGGCGCTGCTCCTGGTCCTGCTGGTCCTGCTGGTGCTCCTGGTGCTCCTGGTCCTGCTGGTGCTGCTGGTGCTCCTGGTCCTGCTGGTGTTGCTGGTGCTTACTCTGCTGCTGCTGATCCTGGTGCTGCTGGTGCTGCTGGTGCTGCTGGTGCTGTTGGTGCTGCTGGTGCTGCTGGTCCTGCTTTTGCTGCTTTTGCTGCTACTGTTGTTGTTGCTGCTGCTGGTGGTGGTGGTGTGGTGGAGCAGCCCCTAGAACCCCGAAGCCCTTCTGATGAGGGCCCAGATGGCCCTGCCAGAGGGAGGAAGAGGCATACACGAGAACGGGAGAGGAGGCAATACTCCATCGAAGAGGAACATGAGGATGAGGTGCTCAAATGGCTGAGGGAGAACGAGTATCTATGGCGGAAGGGACACAGGCTCTATTGAGACACCAAAAGGAAGCAGGCTTCTTGGAGAGAGAAGGCGGAGAGCCTGGGCTACACTTCAGAGGTCCTCCTCAGCTGGTGGAAGCACATGCACACCTGGTACGGGAAGCTGCACCTCAAGAAATCTGGCCAGGCCACAGTCAAGCTGACGGACCAGGAGACCTACGTGATGGCCAAGTGCAGCTTCTTGGAGGGTGAGATCCGCCACCGAGGAGCAGCCCCTCTGACAACCCTATCTCTCAGGCAGCCCACAGAGAGCCAGTCCTCTTCTGGCCAAGAGTCAGCTCCTATGTCCAGGCAGGTATCTGTGGAGCATGCCACGACGGAGACCCCCCCCAACAGCTGCACTCCCCATGGCGGAGCGCGTCGAGGACCCCCTGATGCAGTGGGAGCAAGGAGAGGGCACTTCCACCAGAGACCAACCCACACCCACCCCCAGCTCCACCTCCACAGAAAGCAGGCAGAGAGGCAGACCGGAGGGGCAGAGCCACACTGTCCTGATGGAGATCAGGGACACCATCAGAAGCAGCGTTGATCTCCTCTCTCAGCTGGTACACACTGACATACCATCCTCAAACTGCAAGCCCTTCCTCACCTACATCAACCAGACCCTCATGGACATGTCCGAATCACAGTACCAGGTGATAAAGGACAGGATCACCGGTCTTCTTCACAACCCTGCAGGCCCAGCTGAACCTGCTCCCACCCAGTCCAGGTCTGCTCCTCCACCCCAGGTGATGTCACTGCCCTTCCAAGGCATTCCACAGGCCTTCACCTACCAAGGCTACAGCTACCAGGAGTTCCAGCAGCACAGGCAGCCCTTCCCAGTCCAGGCACAGGTTCATCGTATGCCACCGGTGACTCCGATGCCACAGATGCCACCGACACCACAGATGCCACCCATGCCACAGATGCCACTGACGCCTCACCTCGCTCACCTGCAGACCAGACAGCCCCACTACACTCCTCCTTCTCCACGCCACAGCCAAGCCCGGCCTCAGAACATCTGTCATCGGTCTTGGGACCCATGTCCTGGAGGAAGGGGCTTTCAACATCACAGGACTGAGCCAGCTCTCTGAGACATTCCTCCACACACCATCCCCTGTTCTCCTCTCAGGGCCAGGCACCCCAATGGCACCTCAGACCAGCACTCCAGCAGCAGCCACCTCCACACCTGAGATGATGGGCACGCCTCAGAGTGACTGAGAAATGTGCCAGAGACTGGGTTGCTACCTATTGACTTTATCTTTGCTTGGACACTTTACTTGGGTCATTTTGCTTTTACAGTTTGTTATCAATAAAGATTATCTTTGCTTCACACACTTGCTTCAGTTCTTTTAGTCAATAAAGTCTTGGTGGAAACTTTTAGAAATGGTTTAAGCCTTTGCATGCTTGTGGGATGGGTAAGGATAGCAGTGGGATGGGCAGGGATACCTCTGGGATGGGTAATAGCTGTGGGATAGATAAACCTCCAGTGCAAGCATAGTGGGACTGTATGGTCCACCCTCCCAGGTGCCACACCTATGGCCCTTTATTATCAATAACAATTTAATCATTCATCCACACATTTCAACATAAACACAACTCTTTATTAAATGCCCTGTTCATTGTAGGGCCACTCAACATACATGGCACAATCTCATCAGTGTGATGAGACAGGAAGCATCCATTAAGCATCTACCATCCTGTCTTGCCACTCCACTGCTCTAGCTGGGGAGTTGCACCAGTGTTTCAGGAGGTTGCGCTGCTTCTTCTCTTCATGTGATGCTCTGTTGGGGCCTTGCACATCCACAGTATCTATCAGGTTTCTCCCTTGCCTCCATTCACCAGGCTCCATGTCCCCATTGCCTTGTTGGAGGTCCACGAGCCTGTTCTGCAACACTGGGTAGCGGGTGCGCATGAGATTGTGCAGGATGCAGCAAGCTTCCACGATGTTTCTCACAGTCTGTGGGCAATGCTGCATGGTGGTGAGAAGTACCTGGAACCTGTTGGCCAGGATGCCAAAGGCGTTCTCCACCACCCACCTTGCCCTGGACAGCTTGTAGTTGAAGATCCTCTCTTCACGGGTGAGGCATCTGGAAGTGTAGGGCTTCATGAGGTAGGTTCTGAGGGAGAAGGCGTCATCCCCCACGATGAAGTAGGGCACATCTTGTGTGTCATTGGGCAGGGGGTCTGGATCTGGGAAGCCCATGATGAGGTTGCATTCCAGCCCCTCCTTGAGGTGACTGGCGTTGTATACCTGGGCATCTGAAGATGACCCGTTGCCTGAAGCATCGATGTACATGAACTTGTAGTCAGCATCGACCATGGCGAAGAGGATGATGCTGAAGAAGCCCTTGTAGTTGTGATAAGTGGACCCTGAGTTGGCTGGAACTTTGCAGGCCATGTGCTTCCCATCTATGGCTCCAACGGTGTGGGGGAAGTTCTTTGATGATGGCCTGCACCACTTCTCTGACCACAATGCTGATGGTGTTGTGTGGCACCCTCCAGGAGTACTGCATGCTCCTGTACATGGTCCCGAAGGCCAGGTGGCGCAGAGTCAGTGCCACCTTGAGTCCAGGCTGGGCCGGAAGTTGGTGCTCTACTTGGTCAACCTGGGTCTCAGCTGCTCCACAACTTCGTCAAACATGGCTGGCGGCATTCTCATGAAGTTCTGGAATGCACGAGTGTCTTCATTCCTCAGCTCCACCATCAGCTTGTTATACAGTCCGTACTCTGCTCTTCTTGCGATCCATCTTCGGACCCAGACACTTCTTGGCCAGCTCCTTTTCTTCGCATAGAACAGGTGAAAGAGCCCGTAGATGGCTTCGCACTGTTGTAGAACGATGGTGGCTACCAAAAGGAGTGTGTGATGATCCATGGTGGAGATGACTGGATGCTGTGTAAGAGCAAGAGCCAGATGAAGGCTGAAGAGGTCTGCACAGCAGGGCTGCTGGACTGAAAATGAGATCCAGGTGATTTCCTCCCCCTTTTTATAGGAAATATAGGTTTTCTGCTAGGTGTCCTTTTGCATCCTCTAGACATCCTGCAGACATCCTAAATATCCGAGATACGTCCCCTATATGAACATTTTATCCATTTTAATGCTTTGTATGTGAGCTGCATCCGCTTTCATCCTTTCTACATCCGTGCTAATTACGCTGCATGTCTGTTCCATGTCCATTTTGCTTCCTCCCTGTGTTCGTTTTCCGCTGGAGCGGATGCGAGTTGCGGGAATGCACAGCGGATGCCTAGCGGATATAGCAGACACGTAACGGATGATGACGGACGTCTAACGGATGTTCCCCGTATGCGTAGCAGATGTAGAACAGACGCGTTGGATACATTTTCTGCTCAAAAAGTTTTGTGCAGCTCAAAACCTTTTGAGTGGATGAAATGTCAGTAGACGGATGCTGGACGGATAGAGAGGATGAAAAACGGACGCAGTGAGTACAGAATGGATGCATCGCGTTAACCAACGGATGGCAAGTGTTTCTCTCCGTTTTACATCCTCTTTCCATCCGTTGGTGCTGTGTGACAGGGGCTTTACCTAGTTTGATAATGAAACATCTTCAAGCAAATAACCAAGATCAAAGAGCACCAAGGACTTTGCAGTTCAATCTTGAGCTACAAATATTATCTTCTTTTGGTAACATTTTCACTGTGTCCAGAGGGGTAACTCTGTACTCTGTACTGCTGAAATACACACACACACACACACACACACACACACACACACACCACCTTTATTATTTTTACAAATAACTGATAGGTTGGGAAACATATCCAACACACTTTTTTCCTCATATTTTTCCCATAACAATAACCCTGTGAGGTGAGCTGAGAGTAAGTGACTGTCCTTAACGTCATCCAGCTATCTTTCATGGCTAAGGGAACTCACAACCTCTTGTTTTGTAGCCTGATGTAACCACTAGACCAATCTCTGTCACTGTCTCTGTTTTTCTGTCTCTCTCCTCTCTCTCTCTTTCTCTCCCCTTCCCCCTCCCCTCCCTCCCCTCCCCTTTCTCCCCCTCCCCCTCTCTAATATATAGATAGTAACAGATATACTGGAAAGAAAACATGACCTAAAAATAAGTACTCATACATCCCATTTCTTAGTATGTGTTTTTAGCAAAAATATAATGGAACAATAAGATTTGGACCTGAATTTCCCTTTCAGACACGAACACCATTTTGAACATAAGCATTTCAGCCTTTTTTCCCCAACCCTTTTTCCTGGCATTAAGCCTGAACTTTCTACTCTATTTACATCCTTTCTTCTTGTAAATGATTTGGATAGAGCGGGCAAGTAGCCAGATGTACTTGTTTAACAGGTAGGGTGATCTTGGAGTAAGGGAAAAAGAAACTAATGAGAAACTAATAGGGAGTTGTACTGCAGTTTGGAGATTCAGTGGAAGATTGGAGATTCCAGTGGAAGGTTGGAGAGCACAAACTAGCGAGGAGTGATGGTGGTTATAATTTAATGTCTAAACACACCCACACCCACACCCTCATATCCCTGTGGAGAGGCTGTTGATAAAGGTTAGGAAATGGTGACTGGTGAGGAAAACTCCACTGTAAGGCCCCTTCCTTTCTCCATCCCAGTCATATAACTCAGAGCAAAGCATTTGCAACTTGCCCAATGTTTCCTTGTGGACAGAAATCCTCAGACATAGTGAAAGGTTTGAGAAGAATTCCAGAAATCATGTTTTGCATATTTTCTCTACATTTTTAAAGATAGGAACATTTTTCCAGTCCTTTGATACTACATTTATCCTTCATGATTTCTCCACAAAAAATGTCCAGAATGACATCCTCAAGCTCCTTCAAGACTCTTGGATAGTTGATGAAGAATATCAAATTGTATCCATGCCAAAAATTGTACTAAGAGGGAAATCATTGCTTTACTTGGAGGAACCAAGGATGACTTAAAGTTATCTCTGTAATGGATGTGGACCATATATAGGCAATGATGTGAGGATTTTCTAAAAAAATAAGAGGCTGTTGATAGGTATGTTTGTGTTATGGAGAGATGCAAAAAAAGGCCTCTAAATTCTCTACCACACCAAATGACAAATTATTATTTATCAATATTAATTTTTGATCATTTGAAGCAAGGTCTATGGTGAGTGCTTTGCAAAGTGGCTGAATGGTTGTTGCTCAACAGCTTTTTCTTTTTATTAATGGAATGAGGATCTTCTGGTAAGCAATGCCTTTTGGGAAGTTTGGCCAAGGGAGAGCCATCCTACCTTTAACTTTGGCCAGAAAAAGAAAGACTATAAAGAGAGTGCTTTGTCCCTCCTGCCAGATAGGGGACTCAGCTCTCATTGACATTGTCTTGGGACCAGAGGACTGAAAAGTCACAAGGAGCTCCTCTTCTTTGGACCAGTGTGAAAAAATGGTTAAGATACAGGAATGGGACTGGAGAGACTTTGCTTCAGGTCCACCTTCACCATAGAAGATTATAGGTAGCTTTCAATCTGTCATAGGCACTTTGATCAACCTATCTCAAGGATGTCCTTATGAGTCAAAAAATGAAGTAAGAATGCTAGCTAAGCAATCTTGAGCTCCTGGAATAAAGGTGAGACATTAATTGGATGAATGATTGAATAAATAAATAAGATCAGGCAGAGAAATCAGCAAATGAAGAACAGCTTAGCCTGAATGGGATAGAAACGGGACAGAAAAGTTTATAGTAAACCTAACTTCTAGACTTGAAGGACTCAGTTCTGCTCTCTTATTTTTCCTGAATTCCATGTCTCATCATTATGGTCACACATATTTAATAGAATCAGTTAAGGCTCCATTTGCACAACATGCTGAGTTTGGTTAGTTTAGATTTGGTTAGCTTTTTGTGACTTACCTGAAAAAGTGAAACCTACTGGATTAGTTATCTTATAATTCAGCAGAAAATGGGTTAATTGTAAGGTGCACAAATCCGGCATTTGTGGATTTGCATAAAAACATTTTTTTTTAGTTTGTAAATGGTAATGTTGCATTCAAGATATTTTTTCTGACATGATGTAATTCTAGTTTAAAAGCCAAAAATCATCTGAAATTTAGAAAAAAGATGCTATAAATAAATCTGAGAGTTGGCAATTGCTTTTTAAAACCTGAATGATAGTTTAAGATCAGTTTTCACTCACACAATCCTGGTTGCTCAGATTTTCTTTAGAAGCCCCATTTTTTTGGCCAAATAGAATAGCATGGCAGATTGAGTCCCCTCTCAGTGAACCAAAAACTGGGGAACAGTTCTGTTCTCTACCTTTATCCACATAATAGTTTCTTGAGAGAGAGACACACAGAGAGAGGAAGGAGGGTTATTACATAATCCTTAGCACTGGTATTTAGAAGGAGGTCCTATTCAGTTCCATAGATCTAATTCCTAACTAAATTGATGTGATTTTATCAAAGTTGCTTTTCTTTACATTTATGCTTTGTTCATCTAAATTATACAGTATGGGTTAATAACATGAAGTATAATCCATTTTAATACAATTCATTTTTGCTTATGCCTAGCATGAGGTTTATGCTTTTAAAAACAGCTTAAAATACTACTACGGTAATGTTAATAGTGATTAAAGCAGAAATATATACTCAAGATCTCAGACTTCAATTTGTGCATAACAATTTAAGTGGAACCCTTCTAAATCACATCAATTTAAGTATTCTTTGAAAAAAAAATACCAGTGATTTTAGGGAACTTACCAGAAATTGTTAATATTCTTAAGCTTCTGACTCCCATTAGATTTCTTATATTCATCAAGTCCCTGAAATTGGAGTTCTTTTTAATGTTGGTAGTTCAGCATCTCACTTTGAATCTGGAGTGTTGTGCATCTGGATTATTAGAAATCTAGACTCTGGGTTAAGAAAATATATTTCATTTATGTTTGGTTTCTACAGAATGCAATTTACTTCTAAGAAACTAAAGAATATTAACATTTGAATACAGCAATATTAGAGTTCTAAGGCTCAAAAGAAACCACCCCAGCTTAATTCCCTGTATGTTGGTCTAATTTCAAAAAATAGATATCTCTTATTCTAGTTTCTAAAAGCATCTCAGAAGACCAAACCATCATCTTGTCCCTATGCCACAATAGAAGATGACTTTTATTTGCACTCTCTATTTTCCAGTTGATATCCTCTCCTTTAGAAGCCAGGTGCTAAAATCCCTTTGGTTTGGTCATAGGTCAAAGAGCCCACCTCAATCAGAAGATTTTGATCCTTATAGTTTGCTCAAATGTAAATTTGGGTAGGTACAGTGAACTGGCCAGTCTACCCAGTAATTTGGCATAAGCTTAGTCTCTGCTTGGTATTTACGAATCTAATCCTCCTTCCAGTAAATGAGCTAGTTGAAAAACCTGCCTGATTGATTTCTTTCCCATCCCTGTTGTTCTTGGCTTTCAAAACTATATGCAGTCTAACATTCAATGAAGTCTGTGGGTAGTTTTCCTGACCAGTCACTCACTGCCAACTCTTCATGCAACTGAATTTGTAAACAGACAAGTACTTACTGAACTTAGATAAATAGAGCAGATACAGGATAAATCCCCTGGAACAAGCATACAGAAACAGAAACTGGGCACCAAAAGTTTGTAAAGCTTCACCTTTGCCCTTAATGTAAGATTGGAAATATGTATATCTTCATGTCACAAGTTCTACCAACAGGTGGATTTTTGAGGAATATGCAGCATGCTTTGTAGACCAAAGGTCTTTCCCATTTAAAATTCCACTTTTGCCATTTCAGGCTTGAAATTACAAGGGCACTAAAACCAGCAATGATTTGTTACAGCCACATAGACAATATACACCTTTGAAAGATTAATCAAGACAAAAGGAAGATCTAAGAGAGTCTGGAAGACCACAGATAACCCTTCATCCACAGCCATTCTTGTCTCAGAATACAGCATCAACATGGCAAGGTTCTCCTGTGAATCTTTTGAATTGAAAAATGAAAAAGGCACAAAACCTGAGTTTTGAAAGAAGTACTATATGAGTCCCACCAGCTCTTTTTGGGACCCTTTAACCCTTATAACAGGATTTTGTTTTTTTGCAACAGCAGCAACCGCAACCAAGATCCAAGGGGACAGCTGGGGAAATGGGTCAGTCTGTTGGGATTTAGATCCAGGATTGTTGAATGAAGGGAAAATAATTGGGTTAAATGATAGATTATTAATGGAAACTGATTTTTCTCGATTTAATCCATTGTCCAAATTTTTTGTTTTGCCAGAGATAATCAAAAATAATTGAGAACATTTTAAAAGTGAGCCTAGAAGGCAAAATGAATGACAAAGCTACTTCCTGCTATGATTAGCCTTGAAGAAGTCTCTTTTGAAAGATGGACATATTTAGAAATAAAAATTTTAACCACCATTTTTATTTACTGAGCTTGCCTGTATGATCTACTTAATATCTCGAAACGTTGTTGGAAAAAAATACCTTTCTGGAATCTGAGGGTTTTCTATTTATCATGATATATCTCATTCTTTTTTTTTTTTTTTGTTTATTTTTTAAATGTTAAACACTAAAAATTAAGAAATTTGAAAGGAGTCTGGGGATGTGTTTCTTAGGGATGTTAGGATCAGTCTATTGTAATGTATTTTATATTATTCATTTAACTTAAATATTGCATTTCTAGCCATTTCTAGTCATTCTGAAATCCAGGAAATAATATGTTAGTTTGCAAGTAATAAATACTTTTGTGAATCTAGTTTGTACCAAATAATAAGAGAAAGCTTGGAGTAAAATTGAATTTTTGTTGCACTTCTGTCATACTAGACAAACTATGCCAAAACCAACTGGTATCATTCTTATAATTAGCATGGAATATTGATTATGTCAAGGGCTCTTCATGCCATTCTTCGGACACAGTTAAAAAAAAATCATCATTCTATTCTCATCAATAAAATTAAGCAAGTTTCAATTAACCACCCTGGTCAGATTTTGTGATTAGAATGAAAAATGTGTTATCTTGTTTCATCAAGTAGCGTAATATATTCCTTAGATAGTAATAAACAGGTGAGCAATTAGAAGAATGACAAAGAAAGGGGTTGCTTCAGCAAACAAGACCCATACAAGAATCTATTAAAAAAAGAGTGCTCTTCTTTTCTTAGTTTTCAAAACTACTCAGAAGAATGAAATAATTCTGAACTTTGGTCTTCAAAAAAAATAAGACCCATCTCCAGGCAACAAAGGAGACAAGATAAGGGGCTTTCATGCTTTGTGGTCAAGTGGCTGCTTCTCTGGGTAGAGGTAAATTTTTCTTCCAGTAACTCAATGCTCTCTACTATCTCATTGCTCTGATAAGTTCATTTGGCTTCAATAACCATCCAAGGCAAATGCCAAGCAATTAGTCATTGCAAAAAAAGAAAGAACAGGTTGATCCACATCTATTTAACTTCAGGCAATGCTCAGTTTCCCAATGCTAGTTTGTTTGTAAAGTACACCCTTAGTAGCATCCCACAATTAAAACTGATACGACTACTGTTGCATTGTGGGAAAAAAGACTCGAGACCTAGTTGATCTTCTGTTCTTTTTATTTTCTTTCTAGTAACTGCTTGCCTGCAGCAGCCTTTTTATAGCGGGCTACTCGTGGCTCGTGGCCAATGGCGGCTTTTCAAATCTCCCGCCATCCGGACCAACCTATCCTAGGAGAGTATGCAAATATATAACACCCCTCCCCATGTGGTCTAGTCCAACCAATCAGGTCTCCCTTATTTTACGTAGTCACGTAAGTAGGTGGGGCTCTTATGGTTTCAACTGAACCTGCGCAATTCAGTCGTGGGTTTGTCTCTGGACTGTTCGGATGGGGTTGCTGTTTCTCCCGTTCTCTTCCGTGGAGCCTCCTGGAAGGTAGAGTCAGCCATGCCACTCCCACCAGGCCCTTCCTGGCTGGTTGAGTCGGCTCGACCACTCCCGCCAGGAGGGACTTCTTGATGGTTCTCCGAAGCCTGCTCCAGTCTCCCCAAGTTGTCTTCTTCTACTATGGCTTCAGGTACTTGTTTGTGATTTCCGATCGGGGCTAATGTTAGTATTGGTTGTTGTATTGTTGTTAGGGATTGTTTTGTTATTTCTTTTACTTGTGGAAGGTCTCCCCCTCCCTTCTCATTTTTGTTTGAGGGGTCTCCCCCCACTCTGGTTTGCCTATTTTTGTTTAATGTTCGAGGCGATTCCTTTGTTTGTGTAAGTTCTCCCCATTCCTCATCCTGATTGTTAGTGTTTCTCAATGTGGTCCTTGATCTGATTTGGTCTATGCGTCTCCTCCAACTCTTTCCATCCTCTGTCTCTACCCTGTATGACCAGGGTCCTGTCATTTGGGTTATTGCTGCTGGTATCCACAATGGTTCCCCCGTGAGGTCTTTTGCGTAGACTAGGTCCCCTGTTTTGAATGTGCGGCACTTACTGGAGGAGTCTGTTGGCTTTTCTGGGCTATATGTGGGATGTAGTCTGTCTAGGTTTGATCTTAGTTTTCTTCCCATTAATAGTTCTGCTGGTCTTTTATTTGTTGTAGTGTTTGGTGTAATGTGTTGTATACTTAGTAGCTTGTATATCTTTTCCTGTATATCTCCAGCTCCCAATTTGTATAGTGTTTCCTTAGTATAACGGACTATGCGTTCTACCCATCCGTTCATAATCAGTCCACCTGGCGCTGTTAGTGCGTGCCTTATCCCTTGTTCTGCTAGGAACCTCTCAAATGTTATTGCCATGAATTGTGGTCCATTGTCAGATACATCTAAATCCGCCAATCCATGTGTCGTAGAAAGCTTTCTTAGTTGTCTAATAACAGCTTCTGTTGTAGTTGATTGCATAATGCTTACCTCTAGCCAATTTGATTAAGCGTCTACCACTATTAAGAATGTGTGTCCTTTAGTTGGTCCTGCAAAATCAATGTGTATTCTAGACCATGGTCCCCAAGGTGTTTCCCATTCGAGTGCAGGTGCAGAAGGGGGTGCAGGTCTAGATTCTTGGCATCATTTGCACGTTGCTACCCATTCCCCATATCCTTATCCATCCCTGGCCACCATACATAATTCCTAGCTAGGGACTTCATTCTGACAATACCTGGGTGACCCTCATGCAATAATTCAAGCATCTGTTCCCTCAATATGTCCGGTATGATCACCCTATCCCCACATAGTATATATCCTTTTAATATAGATAGTTCCATTTGTCTATTCCAAAATGGTTTAACAGTCTTGTCACTAGCAGTCTCTGGCCACCCTTTACCTACCCAATTTAAGATCCGCACCAGGTTTCTGTCTCTTGCGGTTTCCCTAGCAATGTCTGTTGCTGTTATGGGTAGGCTTGCCAACGTCTCAATTAGCTGGGTTGATGTGGATCATCTTCTAAATCAGGTAGGGGGGAACGTGTGTGTTATGTTCTTTCCTGGTCATTAGATCAAGTTGTAGTTATAGGCAGATAGGAATTCGGACCCCCTCGTCATCCACAGTGACAGTATGTTAGGTGTAGCTTTGTTTCCTGTGAGAATTCCTAGAAGAGGTTTATGATCTGTGACAATTGAAAAAGTTCTGCCATTGATATACTTGTGGAACCGTTTTACTCCTGTTATTGCGGCCAATGCCTCTCTATCTAGTTGGCTGTAATTCCGCTCCATTTTTGATAGAGTTTTTGAATAGAATGAGACAGGTGCTTCTCTTCCATCGGGTAATATGTGGCTGAGTATGGCACCAATGCTGAATGGTGATGCATCACATGTTAATGTTAGTGGAAGGGTTTTGCTGTATTGTATTAGCACACAGTCTGATGTAAGTAAGTCTTTTATTCCCTGGAATGCTGTTTCTTCTCGTTGTCTCCAGGTTCAGGTAGCTTTCTTATCAAGCAACATGTGCAGTAGTTCTGCTATTGTTGCTTTCTGTGGCAAAAATACATTGTAAAAATTAATAAGTCCCAAGAAAGCTTGCAAATCTGTTTTATTTTCGGGTCTGGGAGCTTCCTTTATTGCTCTGATTTTGTTTTCAGTGGGGTGGATCCTTTCTTTGTCTATGAGGTATCCCAGGAATTCAACTTTGTTGGCACTTCTCTTTTTAACTTTAAGTCCCGCCTCTTTAAATGTTTTTAAGACCTCCCTTAGGCGGTCTTTCAGTTGTTCTTTGTCCTTGGCTGATACTAATACATCATCAAAGTATGGTACCACCCCCTTTATTCCTTGCAATAGGATTCCATTAAGCTCTGGAATACCCCTGGGGCTACGCTAACTCCGAATTGCAGTCTGTTGCATTTGAATGCCGCCCCTGTGAGTCACAATTGTTTGTGCTTCTGCTGTTTCTGGGTCAACTGGTAATTGTTGGTAGGCTTGTGCAAGGTCCAATTTTGTGATTCTACCTCCCTCCAAAGAGTGTAATAGGTGCTGTACCACCGGAACTGGGTATGCGCTTTGTTGTAGCGTGTGGTTAAGGGTTGCCTTGTAGTCTCCACAGATACATATGGACCTATCTGGTTTAATAGGCATAACAATTGGGGTTTCCCACCTTGCATGGTCTATTGGTTCTAATATCCCCTTATTGTTCATCAATTTTTGATTTTAATGCAAAAGGAACTCGCCTCACCTTTAGCCTTATTAGGGCTATATTTGGATTTAAATTAAATGAGATAGGGGACCCTTGGTACTTGCCCAATTCTCCATTGAAGACGTCCTGGAATTCTTTCATCAGGTTCTCTTCCCAGTCTGTCTCAGTGATGTTATTTATTCCGGTTACTCCGATTCCTAATGGTGCAAACCATTCGAGTCCCAGTAGGCTGAGGCGATCCCAGTCGACTATGGTTAATGGAAGGATTTTAGTGTGTTTTTTGAATTCAACTTTGAAATGTCCAGTTCCTACTACAGGAATTCTATTTCCCTGGTAGTCTTTTAATGTGAGTTTTTGTATTTCTAGCTCTCTCTTGTTTATATCAGGTATTAGTCTTTTTAAGGTATTCCACGATACCATTAATAAATACGAGCCTGAATCCACCTCCATCTCGCATGGCTGACCTTCTATTGTGACTTGCACATGTACCTTTTTTGCATTGATTGAGTTTGAGTGTTCAATAGTTATTGTTTGATGTGTTTCCTCTTTTCTATTGGCTTCTTTCCACCACTTGTTTCTATTTTTTTGACTCCAACGGCTCCCTATATGCTTTTCCTTCTCCCTGGGAGGGGTATTCCATCTTTATCTAGGGCTATAGTTATTTTTAGTTCGGCATGCCCTAGCTATGTGTCCCCGCCCTTCACAATACCTGCAAATAGCATTAAAAAAAACAACATTTGGAACGTGGATGGTTTCTTCCGCACCCGGCACAACAGAATTCTGACTTCATTTCGCTCCCGTCTACCTTTTTCCGACCAGAGTTGATTTACCTCTTCTTCTTCCTCTTTGTCTTCTGATAGGGATTAGATGTCCTCGTGGTGTGTTGTGGTGATGAGTTTTTGAATTTCCTCTGGTGTCTTATTGTGTGTTTGATGAGTGTCTCTTGGGTTTTCCTTTATTAATTTATTCATTTGTCACATGGAGGCTGTCGATTTTTGTGTTGCTTTCGCTGCGGTGGCTTCTTCCATTGCCTCCATTAATGTTATATTCGGTCTTGTTAGCAGTAGTTAGTAGTAGTTAGTTAGTAGTTAGTAGTAAGGTCCTTTAATCCGAGGACCACGTGATCCCTCATGGCCTCATCCATGTTTAGGAATTCGCATGCTCCGCCAATATCTCTTAGTGCTGCAACAAAATCTCCGATGCTCTCGTCTTCCTTTTGGTTGCGCTGATAAAATTCGTGTCTTTTGATGAGGCATGAAATGGTTGGCGCATAATGGGCTCGCAGTAATTTCTCTAAGTCCATCCATGCTATTTTCTTTACATCGTGGGGTGATGCCAATGCCTTTGCCATTCTGAATACTGTGGGACCGCAGTGGGTGAGGAAGACGGCTCTCTTCCTATGTTTGGATATTCCTTGGAGATCTCTCCCTTCTAGAAACATGAGGAATCGGTCGATGTAGGATTCCCAGTCTTCAGTTGCTGGGTTAAATGGTGCAGGTGGTGAGTTGTTCCCAGCCATTTCATCTCGCTCGGTCCTTGTTGCCACATGCACAACTGGCTCCTTTGTCTCAGTATCCTACCTTCGTCGCCAGTGTTGCATTGTGGGAAAAAAGACTTGACACCCAGTTGATCTTCTATTCTTTTTATTTTCTCTCCAGTAACTGCTTGCCAGTGAAACCATGGCAGCTTTTTTATAGTGGGCTGCTCGTGGCTCATGGCCAATGATGGCTTTTCAAATCTCCCGCCATCCAGGCCAACCTATCCTAGGTGAGTATGCAAATATATAACAACTACAATTTTGAAAAACAGTGTACATGTCACCATAATGAAATCAGAAATGCTCTAAGGCTCTACCACAAAAGCATAAGAGTAATGGATTTTTGAAGGGGGGGAGGAGAGACCAACAGAAGGTCTGAGTAGGAGGCATGTGCTGTGTAAATTAAGCACTTATCCTTTTATTAGGATAAGAATCCTAGTAAAAAGATAAATGCTTATATCGAAACAGCATAGAATAAGGGCACTAATCATACTGCAGACCAAGGATGAATATGCATTTCTCCATCTTAGTCCACAAATCTTTCTTGTGTTGAGAATACTTTGTTTAAATGATTATATATGGAAACCTTTTACTAATATTTTATTTTCCAAAAACACCAACATATCTGGAGTTATACAGTAAACCTAATTTACCAGAATATGGAATGAGTGTAGAATAACAGCTTCTTCATTAAATATGCTGACACTCATTGATATTTATGAAAACATTTATTTATATGATTTTATTACCCACAAACAGAATAAAATTTGCAATGCTTTGCCTCTTAACAAGACCATAGACTCACCAGAACCTCCAGTACCAAGACAATCTGTTTATATCTCACGTGCACGTAAAGATTAATCGGGTAAGACTGTCATTAAACCAATTCCACAAATACATGTGCAGATTTTTAGAAATACATACTTAGAAATTATCTTCTAAACTTCCACTGTTTGACATTTTCACAGAGTTATGTGTTACAAATAGGAGTGAGCCAATTCATCTAGTGGTTAAGGTACCAAGCTAGAAACCAGGAGATTGTGAGTTCTAGGCTTGCCTTAGATGTAAAAGCCAACAGGGTGACTTTGGGCTGAGTCCCTCTTTGTCAGCCCATGACATCATGCGTGGGCAATAAGCTGATTGGTCAATTTCTGTGACAACCAATAGTTCAATACTTTGTCGATCTGGAAAAAGCAGACCTGAACTTGCAGCAAAACTGCTAGGAACAATGTCTTGCAAGTAAGAGAAGGTGGAGTGTAATCACTTGGTATATGTTTAAATATGGTTTAAGAACTAGTAGCTGCTCGGATGGAAAACAAATTCCATCAATCCTGATTTTTAGCCATATTGTCTGGATTTAATGATAGTGTGGTTCAATAGTGCTTTAGAGATTAAGTGATAGTTGCATCTTCTGTTTCAATGATAATGGAAAAAGCTAGGGATGAAGCTTGGAAAAATCTTCAACAGTCTGAATAAATGTGATTCATAATAATCAATGGGTGGAAGCAAGATGAAAAATGCAGAAAAAAGTAGTTGCATCATGTAGAGAAACAAAAATTAATAAGAATTGGTGATTGGGGAGTGTCTGCATAACAAAATATATTCACTCTGTTACATGGAAATGAAAAGCATATAGTTGAAAATAAAAAAAAGAACCAGAGAAACATAAAAATACATTGAATATAGTGGGTACTTAAATGAATATAGTAAAAAAGATTAGGTAGTAAATAATAATTCAGTGTGCTGAATTAATTTGGATTAAATACAAATGTGAGTTGACCTTATTATTCAACAGAAGTATGTTATCTAAGTTATATACTGAAAATTTAGCCATATAGAGCCATAAGGTTAGAAGTAAATAAGGGGTATTAAAATTAGCATTATAAATATAGGAAGCCATGGTTGGATGGAGCCAATAAGATCTTCACAAAGAGAAAAGCAAAAATGTAAAGAACAAAAAGCAATGCTGTTTATAAAGTTGATGAAAGCAAAGGTGGTTCATAAGGAAAGAAAGGGATGGAGAGGGTTGTGATTGATGCAGAGTAGATCAGTGATGGGATTAAAAAAAAAATTATTACCAGTTCTGTGGGTGTACCTTGATCAGCATGGTGTGGCTTGATGCACATGGCTTGGTGGGCATGGCAGGGGAAGGTTACTGGAAAACCCCATTCCCTCCCCACCCCACTAACTTGCTTTCCAGCTCTGTTCTCCTGTGCAGGGCAACAAAAGACCCAGCCGATCAGCTGGGACTTGGGAGGCAGATAATAGATGGGGGTGGGGCAAATCAGAGGTGGTATTTGCCAGTTCCTCCCAATTACTCAAAATTTCCGCTACTGGTTCTCCAGAACTAGTCACTGAATATTACCTCTGGCTTTTATGTCCAGTCATCAATGAAGCAGAGCATCTACCTGCATCTAAAGCTGCTCAGAAGTAATCTTTTCATCTGTCCTTCTTGACAATAAAATCATACCTGCTGAAACACCTAGTAGCATTCCCATCTTTGTCCACCCAAATCTTGGTTATGCATGTCCACTCTGCATATTATCCCTCAACAGGATTGTGTAGAAATAGCATATTATTACATGTGGAGCCGACAACATCTAGAGGTCAAATTGTCTAATATTATACTCTCTGGGACCTTTGGCCTGAACATTTGGCCCTCTTTTATGTGTAAGAAATTTCTGATTGTTTTAACCATGTAATTCCAAGTATACCAATGTTAAATGTTCAGATTTCCATTTTCACTGTGTGTTTTAAAATAATAATTAAATTATTCTAATTATAAGATTTGGTAATTTTCAAAGAAAACTCCTTGTGCCACTTCAGAACAGATCACTTTCCTAGTTTACACAATAATTTTCAGTGAAATTAGAATTTATTGAACTAGAGAAGCCCTTGAGTGAAATGATTATAGGGTATTTTCATTTATTAAAGACTACAGGAAGGCAGTGTCTTTGGAAAGACTTTGATGTCAGGCCTTGAAACTCTTATCGCTCTGAATTAGTGGTCCATATCCTCGAGTTTCTAGTCACAAGGTTAATAATTTCCCAGGCTGAACAACAACTCTCTTTGTGACTGAAGATTTCCTAGCAACATATATAATACCTTCGGGTATTATCATGCTTTTAAAGTTGTAGCAACGTTTCAGCAGAATCTCATCTGCCATCATCAGGCTTCTGTATTGAGTTCGTATGTGTGTGTGTATATATATATATATATATATATATATATATATATATATATATATATATATATATATATATATATGTGTGTGTGTGTGGGAGGCAGATCTTATGTAGATGGCCATCCAACTATAAACAAAGCCCAACTCAGCCTATGTCCATTTAACAAGATTGGACTATATAGGCTGAAACCTAATCGAGGCCTAGAAGAGGCACAAGCCTCAGTTCTTAAGCCTGAGTTCTGACATAAAGGTAGGATAATATGTCTGAATCACAGAGGAGGAGGAGTAGACAACCATTCTAAAGCATCCTACAACAAAATCTAGTCTTTCTCACACCCAAGTATGAGATCCACCCATGGGCCAGGGGTACACCATTTATTTTTGACTTAGTCTTCAAATGATGTGCTTAGGTCAAATTCCAAAAGCAGGCATGTAAAAAGATACTTATTTAATTTCATTTATGATTAAATTAAAATCAGAATTGAATTAGGTGTGGTTAAATTATTGTGTATTTAATACATTCCTCTTAGTCATATTACAAATCACAATTTTTGGCAACATTTGAAGACCTATGGGGATCCAGAAACTTCATGCTTAGATGCTGCTGTCATGCTATATAATTGATTGGTTGATTATGTGCCATCAAGTTGTTTTTTTTACTCCTGGCAACCACATAGATGCACTTTCTATATGGAAGAAGCATATTTAAAGCCTACCCAAGTTGTAAAATATTATTTCCTTTCCCAAATCAAGGTGTACAGTATCCAAGAATATTTTGATACTTGATGCAGAAATAGCAATGAGCTTGGATTTGTGTAGACTGTATCTTAAAATACATAATTAATTAAACTATTGAATGTCATGATACTCAAATCTACACTGAGCTGCCTGCTTCACTCTGCCTAATGGCCAAACTAAATCTCAACCCAGTCAGTTCCCTGAGCCTCAAACAGACAAGAAACTATATCAGACATTAAGGACAATGTTAGAATGGGAACATTAGACTATCTGTCTATCAGGGCTATATTTTTGTAGTTCTTGAAAGGTTTCAGAAATTATTCAGATGAGAACAATCAGCAGCCCTTTTTATCCTCTTGTCAGGCTAGACCCTTGATTAATTTTACTACAGTTTTAATTTTGTCGGTGAAACTGACTTTTAACCGAGAAAACAGTCTTTTGCAAGCCAAATAAACTTGGGTTTGATTGCCAGGCCAGGAAAAAGAAAGAGAGCCCTCAGGCTGGGGAGCAGATCTTCATATAATTTGTCAGTGAAATTTCCTAGGAAGCAAGTCTAGCTGTAAGGAGCAGCCAGGGAATTTAGTTCCATGCCCTGAAGCTGCTAATCCTGATGAAGAAACTCACATAATATTTGGCACAGACAAATAATGGCAGCCATCTAATGCATGTCTTTTGCTCCTGTATCTCCATCATTAATTATTTATTGCACCTGAAATTATTATTTATATTGCAGTTTCAAAATTGGGGAACAGAAAAAAAGTTCAGATGAGCTGGGTACTATATTCTGTTTTTCAGTGACATCTGTTAAAATTACGGTACACACAAAGGCACAGTAATTCATTCCAGTTGTGGCTATTTCACAATGATGCCACTGAACTTTTAGCTGTAGGTGTATTAATTACTAGTCCCTAATACATTCACCTTGCTTACGATCAATTGGGACGATTAAGATCAATAGTGCTTACGATCTACACATTTTAAATAATGCCAATTCTAATTCCAGGAAAAACTTTACATGGATAGGAAAAAAACCCACTAATAAATTATGGGGAGTGGGGAGCTAGAGTAACATTCAAAATGTTACAAGTCTCAAACATAGAGGTTTTGTTCTTCCAGACTTAAAATTATATTAGAGAGGAAACTGTCATGGCTAACAGAATAGATAAAATCCTGAAAGCTACAGCATCCATATTGGAAGTTAATGGGCTTTCGCTGTCACGGAAGGAACATAAGTTTAGGGATATATAAAAAAACAAACATTTAAAAAGACCTATTATAAATTTGATAAAAGTATGGAACCTTATAAAAAAATTAATGTCCTAGAATTGTATGTTTAATCTCCCCCTTTAAATGTTTTTATGATAGAGACAACTATAATAAGAAAGGTGATTTTACATACGCAGATAGGGTTTATTCAGACGCCATGAATAGACTAAAGAAACAATGAGAACTGAAGAAAACCATCAGCTTTATGACATATCCACCTTGGTGGTTTGTCAGAGGCAGTGACCATCTGCAGATCCCTGTACCATTACATTATAAAGAAGATAGCATCAGTGATTATGGAGTGTTGCACATCCAAGAGATACTTAAGACAATAGTTGCTGCTGATAAAAATGAGGTAATTTATAATGAAGTGTTGTTGATCCATTATATAGCGGAGGATGAACAGATAGATGTGACATGTATAACCAAAACCAGATTGGGCAAGAGTAGTGATGTCCCAAGCTCTTCCCTCCTGGGTGGAGGTGTCCAGCCACTTTAACATGGATATCAAAGAGACAAATGGGGCTGACATTGATTTATTGGGCCACCTTGCTAGTGAGAAAGGATGTTGTTCTAAAAGTGGCATAGTGTGAGTGCTTGCATACTAAATTGTAGGGTTGATATCTAATTCATCCTATACTTAAGCTCTTCAAATTGATTTCAGTGGTGTTGTCAAGAATCTGAGTTTCTGCTCTTGGAGGACTTCAACTTCCATACCCCTGGGCAAGCCCCCAAGGCAAGCCCTCTTGTCTCAAGTAATCTTAGGCCTGACTAGGTATGATATGTTAGATCTTGTATTTGCCTTAGAATGGTTGCTTAATGACCTGGAAATGGAGATCCTTTCCAGATGAGATTTGCTGACACTTTGCAGTGAATGGATCTATAAAACAGTTCACCCTTGATAAATTATGGTTGTGGATGAATTTCAGTAGATGCTAGAGGATTTTTGCAATGATCTGTCAGGTAGTACCAATGATTGCCTGGTTAGCTGCTGATAACATAATATGAGAACTTGTGAGTAGTTTCTTTCTGTGTGCCACTCCCAGTTGGCTCCTTAATTTACTAATAATCTTTAATTATAAAGAGCTAGGTGCAGTGCTTGATGTACTAGTGGAGGGATTTGCAAAGTGAATCTGACCAAGAATAAGTACAGGGCAAATTGAGTTCATTTCTCCTTCCTCACTGCACAGACAGGTTGCTGACCAGTATCCTTACTAAATCCATTTTAGAAAAGTGTGTTCATGAAGAATATCTATCTGAAGGCTGTGATATCTTTTCCCTATGTTTTGTCAATAAAACTGCTCAGATGGTAACTAGGAAATATCTTTCCATTTTAATTGAGTGTTCTTTTGATCTATGTCTTTATGATGTGGATAGGATGCTTTCTATCATAATCACATGATTTGAACCTGTTTTGTTCAGAAAAACACACGAGATAGACCGGGTTCCAACAACAAATACTTTATTCTTTAACTAGTCAGTAAATAGGAACACTTGGCTGAAGCCGAGGCCAGCCTTTTATACAGGTTGGCTTGCCTGCTTGTAGCCAATGGCAGTTGCTTAAATTTGCCGCCTTTCAGCAGCTCTTTGGATTGGTTCCTAGTGAACCAATCCAATGCTTAGTTTATTTGACCAATCAGGTTTGCAGATTTGGAGTCACCCACTTTACATATAGAACAGAACCTATGTCCCAAATGCCCCTGCAGGGATCAGGTATAAACACAATTGATTTAATCTGAAAGCTGCCAATGCTTCTTTGAAGGAGGGGATGAGGCGTAAGGCCTTGAAAGTACTCCCTCCTTAAAAGACCCTCTTTTTATCCATACTCAGGAATTATTGATTATCTCATCATTTGGGAGGAGGATGAGAAGTCAACTATATTTATTCTAAAGGAAGAAGATTTCCTAGGTGCTTTTAAGCTTGGATTTAAGCCTCTGCATAAAATTACAATGACATTACTTGCATTGCAGAAGGCCTCTTCTGAGCTTCTACAGTGGTTTCATAATTCTTTAGGGGATAGTCCCAGTCAAATGTTATAGGGAATATGAGGTCAACCTAGTAACTATTCATTCAATGTCATAGGACAGTATGGTTGTCCTTTCTTACCTGTTGCTTAACATATATATGAAGAGATCATCGTTTGGTTCAGGGTGTGGTACCCATCAGTATGCTGATGATACCCAGCTGTACATCAGCACCCTAAGTAGGGCAGATAATATTGTGGAAGTCTTATCCTGGTCTGGGGCTCTGAGGGTCTGGATGGGATAATACACTGAGATTGAACCCAAACAAAATGGAAATGTTCTTTATCCATAATAGTTACTGGTTCTTTCAGAGTTGTTTTTAAGGAGGAGACAATGTCCCCAGGCAAGCATCTCTCTCTCTCTCTCTCTCTCTCTCTCTCTCTCTCTCTCTCTCTCTGAAAATTTGAAATCCTAATGGATTATTCGATAGACAAATATCTCTATGGAGACTTTTCTATGCTCTGAACAACAGGAACTCTAAGAGTTTAATTTCACTATGGTATATTTGTAGACTACAGCAGGATGTTCTTCATGATGTTTTCTATGAAGACCATTTGGAACCTGCAGTTGGGGCAAAATACAGAAGCCAGCTTGCTGGCTAGTACTGGTTGCCAACTACATATAACTCAGGTGTACTGGATGATGCATTTAGCTGTTAGTAAGTTTCCAGGAATCAGTCAAAGTGATGCCTTTGGCCTATAAGGCTCTAAATGGCTTAGCACATAAGGTACTCATGGAAGCATTTTCTCTTATCTGAATTAACCTATCCTATACAATTAGCCTGGGAGAAGATTCTATGTTGGGAGGGTCTTCCTAAAATGCCTTATAGTATTGTTTTGGCAATGCATTACATCCAACCGCAAATGAGATATCAATAAAATCTTGTAGTTAGCCATTCCCCAATACTGTCCCAGCTCTTGTCTTGTTATGATCTTGTATAAACAACACATAGAGCAGGGGCTTTTCCCCCTTTCCTTTTTGCATGTTGTTCTATCTTATTTGAATTAATTTTAGGATCTGAGCCCCCACTTTTAGAATTCTGCTCTGAATTTTAGAAGGATTAACACCTTGTGAACAACAGTAGAGAAATGATGTACGGAATATAATTGCAGGAAGGTTTACATCTTAATTTAATGGGTGGTCCACAATTTAGTGTTTAATTTGGGGAAAGATGAGATCTTCATTGTATGGGGCAAAAATGCAAGTACTCGGCCCCATAGCACAATCGTGTGCATGACAAAAATTTGCATTAAGCCAGCCTTGGGATTTCCTGAACAAGTCTGGAGATGTCTGCCTTAGTTAGAAGTAAGTGGGGAAAGGCCTTGTAGTCCATTGCTAGTTGAAATGATTGTGCTGCAGAGTAGATTCTCAAAAATGAAGGTTAGAAGCATTTCCATTGTTCCGTCCGGAAAATCGCGAGGTAGACCGGGTTCCAACAAATAATGTCTTTATTTGTAACAGTCAGATAAACAGAACAGTTTGGCTCTAGCCGTGGCAGCCTTTATATACAGCTTGCCTGCTGGCTTGTAGCCAATGACATTTGTTTGATTTAACCGCCTTTTGGCGCTTCCTTTGGATTGGTTCCTAGTGAACCAATCCCTATGCTGGCTTTCTTAGCCAATCAGATTTAGAGAATTTGGAGTCAACTATTTTCATACAGAATACCCCTCCCCTCTTGGTTTAGTCCTACATGGTGACATAGTCGCGCAGGTAGGTGGGGCTTCTTCTGACCCTACTGGACTTGCGCGGTTCATTTTCGCTGGAGACTTCGACCGGTTCGGATGGGGTTGCTGTGTCTCTGGCTCTTCTCCATGGAACCGCCTGGAAGGGTGAGTCAGCCATTTTGCTACCGCTTGAGTTTCTCAGGCCGGTGGTTTTGCCGCTCCCTCATGGTTTCTCCGGGCAGGTCGAGCTGGCTTGGCTGGCCCCTTCGTCTGGATTTTTCCTGCAAGTTTCATCTAACTGTAAGTTTCTTTTTTGCTCTTTTTGTTTGTTGAGATTTTCTGGGTTTATTTTAAAAGGTTCTTTATTATTTTCTTGTATTCCCCCCCCCCTCTTTGGTTTGATTTTTGTTGTTTTTTATTATTTGTGGTTGTGAGTTTATTTCTTTCAATGTTTCGGGAACGAAGTTGGTCTATGTGCCGCTTCCATTCCCTGCCATCGTCTACAGTTAGTCAGTAGGACCGGGGGGCCTGTAATTTGTATGATTGTGCCTGGAAGCCATAAGGGGTCCCCAGTGAAATTTTTTGCGTAGACTTGGTTGCTGATTTCAAATGTTCTGAAACTGCTGGAGGAGTCGGGGGGTCTTTCTAACATGTAATTTGGGTGCAACCTGTCTAATTGCGACCTAAGTTTTCTTCCCTTTAATAATTCCACCGGGCTTTTGTTGGTCACAGTACTGGGTGTAATATGTTGGAGGGTGAGTAGGCGGTTAATTTTATCCTGGACATCCCCAGTGTCCATTCTCTTTAAACCCTCTTTGGTAAACCTGACCATTCTCTCCTCCCTACCATTTGCAGCTGGGTGGGCTGGCACGGTTAGGGCATGGCGTATACTTAGGGAGGCTAGGTATTGTTCAAATTGGATGCTTGTTAATTGTGGCCTGTTGTTGGACACTAGGATGTCCGGCAATCCATGGGTTGCGAAGAGTTTGTCAAGTTGTTTAATGACCACCTGGGTTGTCGTAGATGACATGACTACCACTTCCAGCCAATTTGAGTATGCATCTATGACAATTAAGAAGGTATGTCCCCTAGTAGGACACGCGAAGTCAATATGGATCCGTGACCAGGGACCTCGTAGGGTTTCCCAGTCCCTTATGGGTGCTTGTGGTGGGGAAGGCCTGGTTTTTTGACATTTATTACAAGTAGTAACCCAGTATTCGATGTCTTTATCTATACCAGGCCACCAGACATAGCTTCTAGCAAGGCTTTTCATTTTTACAATACCAGGGTGGCCTTCATGAAGCATACCCAGCACTTTAGTTTGTAATTTAGGAGGAATTACTACCCGATCACCCCACAATAAACAACCTTTTTGAATTGACAGTTCAGTTTGTCTGGTCCGGAAAGGTTTAAAGTTTTCAGTTTTTTGGTTTTTCGGCCAGCCTTTACCTACCCAATTTAGAATGCAGGCAGTCACTGGGTCCTTTGCGGTGGCTCTGGCGACATCGTTTGCAGATATTGGTAGTTCGGGGCATGTCTCTTTCTGCAGGGTGGTCATTGTTGGCACCAGGTCTTCCTCCGTTGTTGGCAATGGTGCTCTGTTTAATGCATCTGCATGGGAGATTTTCTTCCCGGGTCGATGCGTTAATGTGTAAGAGTATGCTGCTAGGAATTCTGACCATCTAGTCATTTGCGGGGATAAAATGTTCGGTGTAGGTTTGTTTTCCACCAGAATTCCTAGTAACGGTTTATGGTCCGTTACGATCAAAAATGTTCTTCCATAGAGATATTTGTGGAAGCGTTTCATTCCGGCGACGATTGCCAGGGCTTCTCTGTCTAGTTGACTCTGTCGATAGTTACGTTCTGTTTTAGACAGAGTCTTTGAATAATAAGCGACGGCTGCCTCTCTTCCATCTGGCAATTGGTGGCTCAGGATGGCACCGACTCCAAACGGTGAGGCGTCGCAGGTTACCGTCAATGGAAGTGTGTTACTAAACTGGATAAGAATGGTGTTTGATGTTAATAAGTTTTTTATTTCCTCGAAAGCTTTTTGCTCTCTATGACCCCAAGTCCAAATAGTTTTTTCATCCAGTAAACGGTGTAATGGTTCCCCTGTTGTTGCTTTGTGGGGGAGGAATACGTTATAAAAATTTATTAGTCCCCAAAATGCCTGCAATTCTGTTTTGTTTCTTGGCTGTGGTGCGTCTTTAATGGCATTGACTTTTTTTTCAGTAGGGTGTATACCCTCTCTGTCAATTAAGTAGCCCAGAAATTCGACACGATCAGTCATTAAGCAGCATTTTTCTTTTTTAACCTTCAGGCCAGATTCTCTGAATTTTGTTAGTACATTTCTTAGTCTTTTTTCTAGTTGGGTCGTACCTTTAGCCAAAATCAGGACATCGTCAAAATGTGGTACGACCCCTTTTATTCCATTTAATAGACGTTCCATGAGGCTTTGGAAAACGCCTGGGGCCACACTTACTCCAAACTGGAGTCTGTTGCACTTGAATGCCCCTTTGTGAGTCACTATTGTCTGTGCCTCAGCCGTTAAGGGGTCTACTGGAAGCTGTTGGTAAGCTTGTGCTAGATCTAGTTTCACAAAAAATTTTCCTCCCCCGAGTGAGTGTAGTAGATGTTGTACGACTGGCACCGGGTATGCGCTTTGTTGCAGTGCATGGTTCAGGGTAGCCTTGTAGTCTCCGCAGATGCGTACCGACCCATCAGGTTTAACCGGAGTTACGATTGGCGTTTCCCATTTAGCATGGTCAACAGGTTCCAAAACCCCTTGGTCAATTAATTTGTTTAATTGTTCCTCTATTTTTGCCTTTAATGCAAAAGGAACTCGTCTGGCCTTTAATCTTCTAGCGGCCACCTGGTGGTCTAAACTAAAGGAAATTGGGGTCCCCCAATACCTGCCTAGGGAGCCGTCAAAAACGTCCTGGAACTTGTGGATCAGGTTTTCTTCCCAGTCGGTTGCGGCCACCCGGTCTACTCCGGTCATCCCAATGCCCAATGGTGCGAACCATTTGATGCCCAGGAGGCTGGGTCAGTCTCGGTCGACTATTGTCAGAGGCAGGACTTCGACATGCTGCTTGTAGGTGATTCGGAAATGTCCTAGACCTACCACAGGGATTCAATTCCCTTGGTAGTCCTTTAGGGTTAATTTTTGCTTCTGGAGCTCTTTTAGCTTAATGTTTCAGACCAGTTGTTTGATTGTGTCCCATGACACCATTGACAGGAAAGACCCTGAATCGACCTCCATCTCGCAGGGGCTGCCTTCAATTTTTACGATTATTTTAACCTTTTTCCCGCTTTCCGTCTGAGCGCTTCCGATAGTGAAAGTTTGATGGGTCTTTTCTTGGTTAGTGGCTCGTTTGTTGCTCTGCCACTTTCTCTCGGTTTGTTTCGATTCAGCTTGTGGGGGAGATTGCTGCGTCTGTTAGGGCTGTAATTTTTTTGACTTCTACAGACCTTCTCGATGTGTCCCCTTTTCTTACAAGCTCTGCAGATGGCATCAAGGAATCTGCAGTCAGCTCGAGGGTGGTTTCCTCCGCAACTGGCGCATTCCCACCAGTTTCTTTTTTCGCGCCTTTTTTTTGTTGGCGTATAGGCGGTGGACCTCATCGTCTTCCTCCCCGGATTCTGATGTTTCATCACAATCTTCATGGTGTGTGGTGGCGGGAAATTGTTTTTTCCCTCTAGTTAGGCTCGCTTCGTCGTTGTTCGTGTTCATTTGTTTCATTGTGGCCGCTGACTTTTTCGCAGCTTCTGCGGCTATGGCTCCTGCAATTGCTTCGGCTATAGTTATGTTGGGTTTATTTAGTAACTTGCTTTGTAAATTAGAGTCTCTTAAACCCAATATTACTCGATCTCGCATCGCTTCGTCTAGGTTCAGGAACTCACATGCTCCCCCCAGTTGTCAGAGGGCTGCCACAAAATCAGCAATGGTCTCACCTTCTTTTTGATCCCTTAGGTAGAATTCATGCCGTTTGATGAGATTTGACACTACTGGTGCGTAATGAGCCTTCAACATTCATTGGAGTTCGGGCCAGGTCATTTGCTTTACGTCTCTGGGCTTCGCTAATGCCTTGGCCATTTTGAAAACCGTTGGTCCGCAATGCGTTAAGAAGACAGCCCTCTTACGCTGGTCTGAGATCTCTTCCGTCTCGTTACTCTCCAAGTACATTTGGAAACGGTCTACGTAGGATTCCCAATCCTCTTCATTGGGGTTGAAGGGTGCGGGTGGTGCATTGTTTCCGGCCATTGCTTCAGCCTGGGTTTCAATTCGCCGCGTGCACTCTCTTGCGTTTTAGGACAATCCCATCCTCGTCGCCAGTGTTCCGTCCGGAAAAACACGAGGTAGACCGGGTTCCAACAAATAATGTCTTTATTTGTAACAGTAAGATAAACGGAACAGTTTGGCTCTAGCCGTGGCAGCCTTTATATATGGCTTGCCTGCCGGCTTGTAGCCAATGACATTTGTTTGATTTAACTTTTGGCGGTTCCTTTGGATTGGTTCTTAATGAACCAATCCCTATGCTGGCTTTCTTAGCCAATCAGATTTAGCGAATTTGGAGTCAACTATTTTTATACAGAACATCCATAATCAGAATTAGCATTTTTATGGTGTTCTACAGAAATGATCACATAGAGGAATCCTTCCCCATGCTTGAAAAGGGTCCTGGGATTTGAACTTGAATATATCTGGACACAGTAAGATTAGAAAAGGCTGACAAATTTGTGATGTCTTGAAGATGTTTTATTTTTGTTATGTGAGCACCTGAGTTGGTGAGCACTTTCATTTCACTTGAACTATATCTGCATGATACTCTAATACGATTTAATTATGCCAAATGTGCTTTTAATTGTAATTTACAATTCATCATTACTTTCAAACTATTGCACCAATGTACTTTGCTCCCTGGAAAAGACAATTACTGTTTCAAAGTATATCTAGATTCTCAGTCTTCTAGGTCATGTTTGTTCCAAAAGTGCTTTTTTGGGGGAGGCAACTGGACTTTCTTGTTTTTTCTTTAAAGACATTTTGCTTCTCATCCAAGAAATTTCTTCAGCTCTGACTGACCATCCTGTCAAAGCTAAAGAAGCTTCTTGGATGAGAAGCGAAACATCTTCAAAGAAAAAAACAAAGTCCAGTTGCCTCCTGAAAAAAACACCTTAAACTGTTTACAAGCAGTACAATACTGAAAGTGTAGAAATGATTTCAAAAATATGCAGAAGAATAAGATCATGTGGTAGAAAAAGGAGGGACATTTTGTGCAGGCAACTAGAGGCTGAAGATCAGGTTTTGAAAAATAAGTTCAAATCAAGGACGGTCCAAGCATTTAACAGGCACTTGGGAGATACATGTGTGGGAGTGGAGAAGTACCTCATGCTTGTGAACAGCAAATTCATACAAATCAAAGGCACAGATGAATACAAGGAAAGTGGTGTGGAACGTTCTGTCTGAAGGCAAGAAAGCAGCCAATGTAGAAAGTGTATATGTCAGTCTTTAAATCAGTAAGTTTGCAGCAAAATTAATATGCATGATTTATGATCAAGCATTTATATTCTGGGTGTGCCAATCTGCAAACTAGTGGGTTGAGGCACATTTAAGGCAACCTGTCTTTCTGACTTGTCATTCCACTGTCCCAAACTTGCCTCTTTTACGTAAGCTGATCTCTTTGTTCCTGTTGGTGTAGCAATAATAATGGATCAGCTCCATTTCTCGCCACCAGATACATAGGACTGGTGATTCAATAACTTAGGCATGCAAGGTTTTTGTGACCTGCCTGAGGTCACGTAACAGAGTCATTAGAATGCCACTATTCAGCTTCTCAAACCACTAACTACCCAGCTTTCAGTCTCTTTTGGCTGAGAAAGGAGAACGCTGAGGAAAAACATTGTGGTTCAGGTTAAATCTTGAAACTAAAGTATTTTGAGGATCAAAACATATATGATAGGAAAACCCATAATTGGATCTCCTGTTCATGTTATTTTTTAATGATATGATTCAAAACTGGGACAAAAGATTAAACTTTAAGTTCTTGTTGCTTTTTACTACATTGCTATTTACCATTCTTAGGAAAAGATTAAGATCCTAATATTTCTGACTGGCTGGTCTTACTCATTATACTTAAAATAATGTGTTTTATTATTAATAATTAAATTTAACATAGCCACTCATTCCAATTTTTTTAGTCTTTTGCTAACCAGGAATTTAGGCTTTCTAAAACATGTTTTATTGGTTAACCATGTTGTTCAATCTTGTCTTACTCAACAAACTATGTGTAAACCCTGTTGGCGTTTGGCCAGGCCAACTTGATCCTACTCCTATCCTCAATTCACATTTCATTCTAAATCAGGTTTTCAAAACGGTTTGCTGAAGATACCACAAGAGCTTAGGTTTACACATAACATTAATGAATGCGACATTAACACCTCAAAACTCCAATAAACCATGCCATATAATGTCAATGTGTGAACCCAGCAACAACAATAATAACAACAACAAAACCATCCGTGTTTGAGCTGCTGACAAAGATCCAACTAATTTGGGATACATTCGCCCACAGGCACTGAATATATTTATCCTAATTCCTGAAGGCAGGTAAATGATATTATATTATTCCAGACTTGATCAATAGTAAGTGAGAAAAAAATAGGGAAGAATTTGGGCTACCAGATCCAAAAATACAGACCATCACTGGACGGAAGGAAAGAGATATAGAAAATGGAATTTTTCCTACTATCTAGAAGTTATCTAGAATGTTATATCCCAGATATGGCAGTTGAAGAGATACTAAAGATGGATGAAAGAGCCACACAACTGCTCTGCTGTCCAATTTTATAGATTGGAAGAAGCTGTACTAATATTGTACTGATCAGAGTTGGTATTCAGCAGGTTCTGACCTGTTCTGGAGAACCGGTAGCAGAAATTTTGAGTAGACCAGAGAACCAGCAAATACCACCTGTGACTAGAGATTTTACAGTATCCTTCCCCTGCCATGCCCACCAATCCATGTCCACAGAACAGGTAGTAAAATTTTTTGAATCCCACCATTGGTACTGATGTCAGATTGATATTTAAAGGGCATCTTGTATTTTATCTGAGGAAACAACATGACTTGGGCCCAACATCCATGCTCACCATTTTAAGAAGTTTAGCCTTTATTGTGAGTCATTATCACTTGAAAGAGTTTGTGCTTTAAAAGATGCCCCGGTGTCTCTGTTCACCTAACATATTAACCCTAAATCTTGGTTTACAAACTGTAGCAACTGGGTCAGAGGTAGTATTCAGCAGGTTCTGACCAGTTCTGGAGAACCGGTAGTGGAAATTTTGGGTAGTTCGGAGAAGCAGAAAATACCACCTCTGACTGGATCCTTCCCCTGCCATGCCCACCAAGTCACGCCCACAAAACCAGTAATAAAAAATTGAAAACCCACCATTGGACTGGGTTCATAAATCATGCTACTAAGCAGACTATATAATAGTTTATCATAATGAGTGAATCAACTTTTGAGAATTGCTTAAGAGTTAGCTAAAGAATAAATGAAGCAGCTGACTAAATTGCTAAGTGGGAGGATGGTGAAACCTTCTATACTTGCAGTATAGTCATTTACTCAGCCTGCTGTCATGTCAGAGTTTCAGGCCACATCAGCCTCAGCCTACATCACACAATTGTTCTATAGACACTTTGCATTGCTCCAACAGCTATAGTATTCAAGTAGCTCAACCCTGCCCAGCAACAAAGTTGACCCACTAACCTTTCTTTCTAGATTTCTAGAAAGATAGCTGAAGTACTCCAGGCTAGAGTATTTCAGCTAGTGTTAATTTTTAGGACTGACTCACAATCTGATGAAAAAGGAAAACTCGAAAGTTGCACTTATTTTAGCAAAAAAGTGGTATAAGGGAAACTACTTTGTACTTCTACAGTCTCAAAAAGGTAAATTTATAATCGAAGAGAAGAAAAGCATTTAATTTCTCACTCACGAAAATGATTTTTCAGCAGAATAAAAAAGAAACATAGTATGAGCACCATGAATATTAAAAAATAAAAATATTGCCTGGTTTATTTGGAAATAAGCAATTTATTTTCTGGTGGTGTATCTGGAATCAGTCTACCATCTGATCAACACTACCAAGGTATCTGAGCATGAGCAGAGATCAATAACTATTTCTTGGGGATGGGAATGCACAATGTCATCCCCTCCCCCATCCCATTGAGGATGCAATCTTTGTTCATTGTTCTATTTAGTGCATTAAAAGCACTTTTGTCCAGTTTGTGATAACTCAAGCAGTGCAATTGACCTCATCTGTTGTTCACATCATGTGGTTGTAGGCAAAAGACACCATAGCCAAATCAGAAGACATCTGGAAATAAATTTCTGAAACCAACTTAATTTCCAGCCACTTTATGGATGTGAGTCAAAAGCAGCAAAGCAGAAAAACCCAAAGTTATATATTATGGCTCAGGTTTCTTAGATTCTGGGTCATAACAAGCATACCTTTTTATTTCTTTGAAGAATTTAAACATAACTGCTCATGAAAAGGAAATGCTTGCATAATATGCAAAGCCAGTGCATCCACTGCCATCCTACTCCATGCCGGGCACATCTCTTTAGCCAAAATCCTCGTTTTACTATAACATCCACACAATGTGAGCCCTATGGAGGTTAGAAGGAAACTGGAATTTCTACTCTAGAACAATTCTACATGTCATAAACTCATTATCAAGTTCAGATGAGACAATATGCCTGACCTTAGCTAAATAGCATTTAAATGAAGGAAAGGATGCCACCATGCAAACAGATGTTAACTATACTTGTGATTAAGCATACTCTTTAATAGAGTTGTACTCTACTGTATTAGATAGTAAGCTGGTCTGTTTTGATAGCAAAGTAGGTTCAAGATCCCATTTGTATAGGTTTTCCTAGAACATGGGGTATGATAACATCACCAGCTCTGTTTTTCCCCCAAAAAAGAAGCCAGAACAAGTTTCCATTACCTCCTTATTCTGATTACACCATTAATAAAAAAGTATGAGAAGCAAACATTAACCTCATGTCCATACTACAAACATATTTTAATAATGCTTTAAATTAACATGGCCTCATTCCCAAATCAAAGAATTATAGTTTGTAACTTCATAAGGGTACCAAGAGTTCTTGGAAATTCTTTGCAGAACTTTAATTCCCATGATTTTTGAAGTGAAATCTGGTAATGGCTATGGCAGCCTTTTGAAAGCTGAAGCTCTCCAGTTAAAAATGCTATAACTGCTAAAATAGCAGTTTTGTAACTGCTAAAGTTGTTTTGTAAAGTTTTGTAACTGATAACAGTTTTGTGTTTTGTTGCATGCTATAAATTGTTAATTTGCAATGAGAAGTGAATACAATAATATCCCATTTCACTTTTTCAACACTTTTTGAAAGAGGGTTCATATTCTTCCTGCTTAGGGAAAAAAAGTAGATGTTTTTTGGCAAGTGGGAAGGAGGTCACAGGGAATTTTTTTGGTTTTCCTCATCCAAAAATGCCAATCTGGTCTTGCTCAGTCCTGCTCATTAACAGTGTCATAGCTTACAGATTTTTTCTATGGCTACATTTCTGGGTATAAACTATCTTGTTCTGTTTCTAGAAAAAGCACAGCAAAATATTATTTGTCCTTTCAATTCTACTGCTGGTTACTTTATTTAAAAAGCTAAGTTTACTTTTCAGCGTACTAAATTGACAATTGCTTGACCAACTTCTGGTATGATAATTTATGTGTTTGACCTCCACATTTAAAAGATCTCATCAACTTGTTTCCCAGTTCATATATTTGTTCATAATCAAGCAAGTAGACATTCTCCTCTGACTTCCCAGAGGCACTCCCCTGACCTCTGTGGTCAGCTAAAATATCTGGGGTGCAGATATTCTGCAAATACTAACACAGGCTGAGTTTTTCCTACCGCTTGCATCAATCTAGTTGTCAAGTTCCAAGTAATGCAATCATCATAAATTTGGTGGTTAAATCATATGAATTTAGTTTGACACTAGTGATCATCTGGATTTTTGCAGATAAAATCTAGTAACCCTATTCTACTCAGGTGGAAGAAGAATTGCTGAACTGGAATTCTGAACACAGCCAAAAATAAAATAATATAATAATAATATTAAAAAAACCTTCATATTAGCTGTGACTCCAGTTTTAAATCAAGTTATTTTTACTTTTCCTCCTGGTTCATCCCACTTTTGAGAAGTCTACCCCCAATAGCCCATTGAAAGGCAAAATACAATATTCAGCCTGTAATAGGTCGCTTAATTAGAAGAAACCAAACTGGGCACTTTACCATTGTTCTCCAAACTTCATTTATCTAATAAATATACTTTCAAAAATGAATTTGCTCATAACTCAGTATGTGCGTGCATGTGAAAGCCTTTTGGAAAAACTGAACTAAAAATTATATATTTTAAAAGTCTGAATGATATATTTAAACAGTCTCAAGATTAAGGACAGATTAACAGTATCCTGCTTGCATAATAAAAAATAAGTAGTTGATCTATAACATATTTACAAGTACAGTTGTGAGATAATGTGAATTTATAGCGTCCTTTACTACACTGCAAACATCTTGGAAGCAAAGAACAAATATGCAAATACAATTTAAAAAAACAAATAAAACTCTACCTACCTTACATTCCATACCCTGACTAATGTTCATTAAAACTTTACACGAAACTAAAGTTATCTGGAGGACAACGCCAAATCTTTCATTTAAAAAGTTGCAAATGACCATGATCGGCCATACCCTAGGAGGAGTAGCAGTTTCCTTTCTGTATTTTACTTCTCTGTAAATGTACACCGGCCATTTAGTTGTCATACAGAAACTGCACTGATAGAGAAAAACTGCAGGGTTATCACCATTATCTGCCCTCTTCCTTCTGAAGTAGCAAATATGGTAATATCTCTCTCTCTCTCTCTCTCTCTCTCTCTCTCCCTCTCCCTCCCTCCCTCCCTCCTTCTCTCTTTCCGTCTCTGTCTTCCTCACCCCCCCTTGTGCTGTGGTCTTAGTGATATCTCTCACTTGTCATACTGTAAATTCCCACATATGTCATCAACAGGCCAACCCAAATCTGTCTAAACTTGTTAATCTTTAGTGTGAAAAATTTTTGCTGGAAGAATCTTTTGGTTCCTCCAAACAAGTACATTCCTGTAACATACAGTATTTCTCAAAAGATAGTTTATTTTAGTAAAGGCCTTTTTATACATTATGGTAAGAGAGCCTTCTCAAGATGTTTGTGCCCATTCTTCCAAAACCGTATATACATAACTGAGGACAAGTAATGGGCTACCTGCGATTTTCATTTTTAGGATTATTACCATTTTATACATCAAGCCAAGCCAGTGGGGCAAAAGAAATATAAATAGTGCTCCTCTGCTTTAAGATAACCAAGCCCAATATGTTTTAAAATCTCAAGAATTATATTGGAGTAAGGGGGAAATACTACTTTAACCACAATACAGCTAAGGACTGTTTTAAGCTTCTCTCTATCATGGGCTGAGGATAAAAAATACTATTGTGGGAACTCAGTCATTGTTAGATACAACTGGATAAGGATTTTTAGTCTGACACTGCTGGATTAATTTAAAGGCATTTCACGTACCATCTTAGTTTTTCCAGTGGCCATTTCAATTATGCCTTGGAGATCTGAAAAGAAATAAATGCTGGGTAAATGTTGTAGTTTGGACATTAAGTAATTTTATTAACAACATTCTATGTTTATATTTTGTTACTTGTTTGTTAAGAGCCATGTTAAGAGCCAATTCTAACAGTGGTTAGAATTCAGTATTGCAGACTAATTCTGCTGACTGCCAGAGTTTGATTCCCACCAGTTTAAGATTGACTCAGTCTTCCATCTTTCCGAGGATGGTAGAATGAGGGAGGACCCAAATTGTTGGGGACAATATGTTGACTCTATAATCTGTTTAGAGAGGGGTGTAAATCACTGTGATGCAGTATATTTGTCTAAGTGCTATTGCTTCTTGCCTTGAGTATTGATGCTGCAAAAGAATGACAAGGCATTATTTTTCTTAATAAAATAAATGAATTACTTTGAATCCCATTAAGTAATGGGAAAGTACAAAAAAGATAAATTATTTCTGCCTGGATTTGTTTGTTTTGTTCATTGGATCCTTCCCAAGAATCTAAGATAGATAAAAGATACTACTATGTGTTGTTCCAAACAATTGGCTTTGCAATTGATGAGTCAATACCCTATCCATTCTTATTGTGTTGACTGATTTTCCAGAACTTTTAGTAAGGCACCAAACACATCAAGATTGTTGCTATGATTATTGTTATTGTGAAATGAACAATTATAAATAATACTGCAGATAATGACTATTCATAGATAGATAATAAGGGGTGACAACATTCATGAGTGTTAATGGAAAGATATGTGAGTGGAAAAAAAATTAACTACATTAGTACTAATCTTTAGAGTAAAGAATTTACAAGAAGATATTCAAGATAAATATTATTATTATTGTTGTTATTTAACAGCTGGGAAAAATCATGCAGTTCAAGAAGGATTTTCACATTGCACAACTATGATGCACTTTCAGAATTTCAAATGTTTTGTCATTTTCATACCTACTGTAAGTATGTTGAGCAGGAGGCCCTTCAGAGTTCAGTCATTGTGTTTACAGTATTAGGTCTATCAGATCTGTGCTGTAAAGTTCCAGATGACCAATAGACATGAGAGGTTTTTTGTCTTTCCTCTGCTGAAATCTAGAAGCTATCTAGAATTTTGCAGTCCAGATCTGATGGAATTAAACATAGTTTAGAGATACCGTAAATCTACATTTTCATTATGTATTATAGCTAACAGTTTTATATATATATTTACTAACTATTCTTTTTACTAATTGTATAGACCAGGAGCCATCCTTGCTTTGGGGAGGAGACTGTTTCAGCAAGGGGCAGCTCCACAAAGAATGCTCTCTTTCATGTCTCCTACCACCATATTATCAGTTGACATTCTCTCTTCACCTGGAGTCATTCTCTATTCACTCAGATTCGCAGGCCAAATTTGTCTGGGAAAGATGATATCGTAGGCAGCCACATCCTGAACAATGTACTTTTATAAGCAATAACCAGTGTTATTGGTTATAGGTGTGTTTTCAAGTACAGAATATTGTGTATGAGCTCAATAACCAGCACTTGAAACAAACCAATTGCCCAGGAAGCTCCTGCAGCAGTGGTTTTGCATGGTTGCAAATGTCCCTTGAACATATAAATCACTACATTTTGTACCAGATAACCAGTGGTGGGATGCTACCAGTTTGGACTAGCATAACCGAACTAGTAGTAAAAAAAAAAAGCTTCTGATCAGCTCAGAGGAGGAAAACAAGCCTCCCACATCAGCTGAGAGAATAAAAGACCAAAAGGTGCATGGAAGGGTGGGAGGGTTGCTCCTAGTTTCTTCATCCTCTCAGCTGATTGGCTTGTTAGGGGTTCATGCATTAGGGGTGTGTGCATGCATGCATATGCAATCAGCCACAGGTAGCGACTAAAGTAGGATCACACTACTGCAGTTAACATTTTTGGACTCTCAGAGGCAGACCAAAATAAATGAATTACAATAATCTATATGGGACAAGCGAGTCAGTTTGGAATAGTAAAAAAATAGTTAAAGCATTAAGCTAGAATCCGTGCATTCTAGTCCTTCCTTAAAGACAAAGCTACCTGTGTAATCTTGGTCTAGTTAATTTCTTTCCATCCTAGGCAGGAGGCAATGGCAAGCCACTTCTAAAAAAAATCTTGTCACGAAAAGGAACTTGTCCAGGCAATCTCTGAAAATCTGACAAGATTGAATGGAAGAAAAAAATAGGACAAAGTAAAGACATTAATGATCATCTTCAATGCTTCTAAGTCAGTTGCCAAAGTGGGCAAAGGTCCACCTACTCATAAGCTTTATCTGCCTTTCCACCAGAAATTATGAATCTAGAAAGGACCTCAAATTGCAAGTTTGATGTCTGCAAGAAAGTGCAATCCCACTGAAAATCAACAATAGAATAGTATAATCCCAGAATCAGAAGGCTTCTGAATGAATAGCCATCCTATTTTGTTTGAGTCTGTACCTGTTTCTCCCAATCCAGACTTCAACAACCTCTATACACTATGTCAAGATTTTTACCACATCACCAATGTGATCCTGAGTAGAGATATGCTACTAGGCTATATATACTAAATGCTATATATTTATCAGATGGTAGAGAACTATGTCCTGCACAAATCAAAATAGAGCTTCTGTAGGTCAGAATTTTCCACCAAGAACTGTACCCATTCACTTAGAAAGGAATGGAACTACTAAAAAAGTATCTTTTAACTACCAGCCCTCATAAGCAGGTCTGAAGGTTGCTGTTGCCAACATCATCAAAAGTTGTCAAGTTGTCCAGCAGGATAAGGATCTACCTCCCATCCCTCATCTAATTTTATCATGTCATTCATGAAGGCAACCAATTACATTTCATTTCTATATGCTTGCTTAGATTGATGACTCTACCTAGCCCCACAACCATGAGAAACTAATCTCTTGATTATAAAGGTTGATTAAATGTTCCTCAGATCAGATCAGATCTCTTCTCTATGGCCAATTATGCAGGTCAGGTATATATGATCTAGGAGGAGCCCATGATTGTTATGGCAACTATGTGTTCCTGTAGTTCATCTGATATAAAGAGGAGAGGTTAAAAAAAATCACTCAGTATTAGCAGACCAGGAAAATCTGTAATCATCCTGCAGCGAGATCAAATAAATTTGGAAAGGCTATTATTATGCACTTGGGAAGACAGTACAATGCCAGTACCCCAGTCGTATTTATGCAACAGTGCTTCTCACAACTTCTAAGGACTCTGTAGAGAATGACTATTCCAGCTCCACAGAATCTCTCTGTGAGGGAGATGGGTCATTTCTAAATGTGATAAATAACGTATATGAATAAATGAAACTGTCAAGTGCGGGAAATCAGTGTCCAGATAGTTCAAGCTTAAGTTATCTACAAGAATCTGAACAACCAGTACTAACAATCAAAGCAGGTTAGTAATAGATGAAATTCAAGGTGGCTGGACTTAGATCTTTTGTGGGTGTGAAGCGACTCAAGACTTATGATGTGTTTAACCCCTCTCTCAGGCTCAGCCTGGTCATCTTTTACAGAAACTTCCCTATCCTGAGGAGAAGCCTTATATCCTACCTGAAAACTGGCAGTGGGGAACTCCTTTCCCCTTCTCATTATCTAGCCATATTTGGGTAATGCATGCTAGCTCCACCCTCTTATCTGTGATTGCATTATTAGCAAGAATTTGCTTCAGTCAGAACTGGTGTTCAAAAACATCAGTCTGAGCCCAAGGAGACCAGTAGTCCAGATACTTGGCTCAGGGAGGTTGTAGCAATCAGAAGTAGGGAATGGCACCGAGTTTCTTATTCTTCCTCCTCAGGAACAGATTATGTCTTAATTGGAAAGACTCAAGACAAGATGACAACAACAACAAGACAACAAAATGAGCAGCAAGATGATTTATGTTATCCAAAACTGTTATCAAAGGATCATATATAATCAACTTTTTCAATCCATTTCCTAGAGCTATTTGGATTATAATTACAAGAATCCCCAGGAGACGTATCAGATTGGAGAAAGCTGATATTGATGCAAACCCACATATCTAACATGTGGTAGTATTTTGTAACAGAACCTGATATACAACATTGCAAATATTAGCCCTACAGTGTAGACCAGACCAAAAACTGACTAAAAATAAAAGAAAGAGTTATAGTAACAGAGTTTTGTAAACCTGGTTGTGCTTTCCCTCCTCCCTCTTTTAGGTGAATTAAGGGGGTGTCTATCTGAGATGTTTTCATAATTCTCCTTTATTGTTTGGACTCAAGTAATGTTTCCCTGTTTCTTTGGTAACTGGTCTTTCCTCTTTTCATTAAAGTCATCCTTTTTAGGATGTACTTTATATATTTGGCTCACTGAGTGACAACACAAATATAAGTCAAACTGTGCTGATCCAAATAGTCACCCTCTGTTGACCCAACTATTAATTAGTTGCCAACCTTTTTAGAAATATCCCACATATTGCTTATTTTCTTTGGACATATTATACAGAAACTCAGTTCTCTGAAAAAGATTGTAATGTTGGGTAAGGTAGAAAAGAAAGAGAAGAAGAGGATAACCAAAAGCAAGGTTGTACAATCAGGTACAGTGGTGATAAGTGCACCAATGAAATATCTGATAGTCCAGGTTAGGGGAAGATCATAACTACTGGTAGGAAAATCTATCACTAAGGGTCAACAATAACTTGATAATTCATAATCAGTCAATCAATTGCCTGTTTTCATACAACAGATACATTTATATGACATGCAGAATTTGGTAAATGTTAACTTTTGTTTGGGAGGGCAAATAGGATTATTATCTGCCCTTGCCCAACAGTATAGCTTTTTGCTTATTCCATACCTCCTAATCTCATATCTCTTTCATTTTCATACATGCCACAGATCCTATATTACTCATAAAATTTGTGACATTTGCTTGTTCATAAGACTATTCATTTATGTGGGCCTGAAAATTTGAGATGTGAAAAGAGAGCTCAAGCTTAGTTGAGTCCCTTTGGCATTCTGGAAATTTCATTTGTCCTCATTTGCTCATGTATAAGGGAAAGATCTTTTAGGTGCATACATGAGTGTTAATACAAAAGGCCTGTTGCAAACACTGAATGAACAAGCCAACCTTTCCATCATGTGGAGAGAACTGACAGTACTAGTAATTTTTTTAAAGCAATGTGTGTCTAGGATCGTTTGATCTAATCTCCTGATTCTGAGGCAGCTCCAGCTCTTTTGAGAACAAAGCAAAACAGGTGGAAAATTACATCTGGCTACAAACCAGAGATCCTTAGACAATATCTTTGATTTCCCAATAATTGTATGGGAAAGATTTGTGCAGCAAAACTGTTCTTAGTGCCAGCTTTCAGGAAGGCGTGTCCCTACCATACTGCTGAACAAAGAGCTGTATAAATACAAACCAAGAAAGTTATTAGGCAAATTACACTCCTTGACAGTAGGTACATTCCTATCTTGAAACTTTATATTGGGTACACTTGAGCTTTGTCTAGGCAGCTGAAGGTTACCTTAAGTGAGGGTAGTGATGAATTGGGAAGCAGTGGATGCTTTCAAATGGATGATGGTTTAGTACAGTGGTTCCCAAAGTGGGCGGTACTGCTCCCTCGGGGCAGTGGGATGCCTAATTGGCAAGGGGGCTGGAAGGGGGGCACTAAGAGGCAGCAGGGAGGCATTTGAGGTGCCGGCCCCACAGACTCACCCATTGACTGTTGCACCGCTCCGGATCCAGTGCCTCCAATGCGGCCGCAGTGGCACATTTTGTGCTGCCTGCTGTGTTTGACGTGTTGCCCCCCTACCACCTCTTAGCATCCCCAAGGGGGCCAGCAGAGGGGTGCTAAGAGGCAGCAGGGGGGTGTTTGAGGTGTCGGTTCCTCAGGCTCACCCATTGACTGTTGCACCACTCCGGAGCCGGTGCCTCCAATGCGGCCACGGTGGCACATTACATGCCGCCATGGCTGCGTTCGATGCCCTGCCCCCTGCTATGTCTTAGCATCCCCAAGGGGGCCAGAAGAGGGGTGCTAAGAGGCAGCAGGGGGTGTTCAATGTGTCGGCCCTGCAGGCTCACCCATTGAATGTTGCACCACTCTGGAGCTGGTGCCTCCAATGCGGCAGCATGTTGGGAAAATCTACCACCACATTCAAGGCGCTGGCTCCGGTGTGGTGCAACAGTCAATGGGTAAGCCTGCAGGGCCGTCGCCTTGAACGCCTCCCTGCCGCCTCTTAGTATCCCCAAGGGGACCAGCAGAGAGACACTAAGAGGTGGCAGGGAGTGTTTGAGGCACTGGTCCTGCAGGCACACCCACTGATGGTTGCACCACACTGGAGCTGATGCCTTGAATGCGGCAGCACATTGAGAAAAGCCACCACTGCTTTCCCAAAGTGCCGCTGCTGTCACATTCTGTCTGTCTGCCCATCCATCTGTCCATCCATCCATCCATCCATCCATCCATCCATCCATCCATCCAAAAGGTCTGTCTGTCTGCCTGCCTTCTTGCCTACCTACCTACCTGTCTTTCTGTCTTTCTACCTACCTATCTACCAATATAGATCTATCTATCTACCTACCTATCCATCCATCCATCCATCCATCCATCCAAAAGATCTGTCTGTCTGTCTTCCTGCCTGCCTGCCTGCCCACCTACCTATCTACTTACCTACCTACCTGTTCTGTCCAGAAAGAAGCGTGTGAGACGGGGTTCCAAACAACAACTATTTTATTTAAACTCACAAGGCAAAAGATACAGAACATAGCCCAAGCCACGGCAGCCCTTTATATAGCGGCTTGCCTGCCGGCTTGTGGCCAATGACACTTGTTTAACTCTTCCTGCCATTTGGCGGCTTCCCGGATTGGTTCTTAGTGAACCATTCCGTAAGTGGCCTTTTCGGCCAATCAGAACAAGGGACTTGGAACCTACCCAGTTCCATACAGAACACTACCTATCTATCTATCTATCTATCTATCTATCTACCAACAACCGGCCATTAAGTGAGGACCACTTGTATTTGGTTTGCCAGTCACCTGGCCATGCCCAACCAGTCACATGACCAGCAAGCCATGTCCACACAGACATATGACCAGCAAGCCACACCTTCAAATTAGGCCATGCCTACAGAAATTTGAATCCCATCCCTGGATTTGGGGCACCAAGGATGAGGTTGTAGCATCAAGTGGGTGGTGGACTGAAAAAGTTTGGGAACCAAACTTTAGTGGTTGAGGCACCAGGCTAGAAACCAGAAAACTGTGAGTTCTAATCTTGCTTTAGATATGAAATCCATCTGGAAGACTTTGGCCAGTCACTCTACAGGGTTTTGAAGGAAACAGTAGCTCTGGTGCTCTGGGATCCCCAGCACAAGCGGTCCTTCAGGGTGGCCACAAGGATGGCAAGCACTCCCAAAACTGGTCCTCAGTCACAGGATTGGGTGATCTTTGCCGATAACTGATGCAGGAGGCGACCTAACAGAGTCTCTTTTGATTGGGGATGAACAGCAAATCTTCCCACGATCAACTATTTATTTTAATCAGGAAGGAAAACAGTAGGGATCCACTCACAATCAAATGGCCATCGGAGCGAGAGCCTCACCTTGCTAGATATATGCCACCATCTTCAAATCTAGTATACTAGATTCTATACTCTCTCTTAATCCAAGTCACCTCACAAAATGTTATGGGGAAAATAAGGAGAGAAAGGAGTATTAGGCCTGTTCACCATCTTGAGTGAGCTATAAAATAATAAAGGTAGGATGAAAAGTATAAAAATTTTAAAAAATCAACAAGTAATGATTCTCTTTTTCTCCTCAGTGGATTTTCTTTGAGAAGAAAAATAACCATATACCTGAAAAGAAAATACAGAAGATGAAAAACAGTGACATTTCAGCTAAGTTTTAGATTCTAAAAATGAGCTTTGATGGTTACAATTAAACACTTCTTTTAAAAGCACCCACATCTCTGAGCAATTATGGTCAATAGCATTTGAGATGAAGATGAGGTCCACTAACTAAAAGAGAGCCAGTATGATTTAATGGCTTTCCACAGGTAATCCACTCCAAATTTGGGACTGTAACCAGATATATTTATCAGTTATGTGTTATCAATCAGCATAATAATTGATTTAAACCAGAGATGGCATTCAGCAGGTTTTGACGAGTTCTGGTGAAAATTTTGAGTAGTTCGGAAAACTGGCAAATATTACCTCTGACTGGAGATTTTACAGTATCCTTCCCCTGCTACACACACTAAGCCACATCCGCAGAACCAGTGGTAAAAAAAATTGAAACACTAACCTAAACTCTGGGGTTGTGGATGTTGTAGTCCAATGTATCTGGATGATGTTTCCCAAGGGAAGACTAGATAGAATGATAGACTTAGATGAAGGACCTCCTTGTCCAGAAACCAATTATCTAGTTATCATATGTCCCTTTCTTGAACTAGCAATGAAAAGTAAGAAGTATTACTACAAGAGATGGGGGAGGATTGACTACTCATACATGCACCCTTCCATGTATCCCTTTCCTGATCATTGGCATTCACTGACAGCTTGACCAACTAGCAAGCTGCCTCCATAATCAGCAGTATCAGAATTCACAAGAATAACCCACTGTAAAATAGCCAAGGCAGCCATACATACAGTTTTCCCCACAGCTTCTTCACAATAATTTCTATAAAAATCTTGAGCTCAATGAAGCAGCAGCTCTAGAGTCAAAAAGTAAAGGTTCGGACCAGTTTGCAAACATCTAGTCAACCACTCAGAGGCTTTCTGATTGTTCTTAGTGATAAGAATAGCTTGCTCTCAAAACAATCTATCTTAAAGTTATTATGAAGATGAAATGATAAAGCTCTGTATAAATCACTCTTGGAGGAAAGATGAGATAAAAAAAATCAGAGACTGTATAGTAAAAAAAAAAAAAAGAGAGGAATCCAAAAAATACATATATCAATAAAGCAGTTACAATGACCTCTGTGCAAATGCTGTAAATTATGCTGCCCACTATTATTTTATTTGTTTATTTTGATTGATAACATGTTTATTCCAAAGATTCAAGGAGGATTAAAAAAATTGTAAATGAAATATAAAAGTTCAAAGTACAGGAGATAAACATTCCAAAGAAACAACTCACAAGGAAGAAAGGAAAGACAAATTATTTAAATATTAATCTAAGAACAATAACACCAAATGGAGGAAGGGTGAGAAGTTCAACCCAGATATTTTAGCAGCAAATGGAAAGAAACACTTTCTGTCATTTTATATCTCCTGAATTAATATCTCCAGAATTTTCTGGTCATGATAGGCTGGAAGGATTTCTGGGGTTCTCCTTTGGTATTCAAAATTCTCAGGATGTTCCAGTTCTGCTTTTTATTTAAATGTTGCTAAACACAGAGACCTCCAGCCTAGATTGCAAGTCCATATTAACAACAACAGCAACAACAAAACAACAACCCACCAGAGAAGTTCTGAATATTTTTTCAGTAAGTTTTCATTTTGTTTGTTTCAAATGAGAATTTAAGAATTTTCCAAATTTAATGTGGTGATCGCACTTCTTTAGCTACTAAGTAGTGGCACTGTTATATGAGTCAATAGAACTTAGATTTATATACTAAATCTCTAAGCAGTTTACAGAGTCAGCATATTGCCCCCAACAATCTGGGTCCTCATTTTACTGACCTCGGAAGAATGGAATGCTGAGTTAACTTGAACTGGTGGGACTCAATTGGCCAAACTGCAGGCAGCTGGCAATCAGCAGAAGTAGTCTGCAGTACTGCATTCTAACCACTGCATCACTGCGTCTCTTCAATGTTTGGTCTTTTATGATTTGATCTTAAAAAGTCTACTTCCCTACACTTCAAGTAAATATGAAGAAAAGACTTCCAGAGGACAGTCCTCTCAGTAGACTTTTTCATTGGCAGTTATCATTAGAGCAAAGTACTATATTGAGAAATTATTGGAGGATTTCTACTTCTGTTGAAAAACTTCAGAGAAATAATCCACTTGCTTCCTTTACACTCAAACCTGGTTAAAAGATTCAAAAGACAAAAGAAAAATAAATGGGTTGTATAATTTTAAAAAAGGAAGGATTTGACAAGTTTTAATGAAGATGCCCAATCTTTTACAATGAAATTAATGAATACATTTTAGGGAATGAAGAGATAGGTTTAATTATGAATGAAAGGACTAAAATATATTGGCAGAAAATATGGCATGGTAAGATCTAGGTTGTTTTAAGTGCATCTGGGAGTTGTTATTATAGATTGATGGTAGATGCCTCCATGAATGATGATAATACAAGAAGATTTGGAGGAAATTGGACAACATTCTGAACAAGCGAAATCAAGAAGGGATTGTGGTGACATGCACTGAAGAGATGAACACTTATAGGAAAGTGTAATTTTAGAAACATTTGGAGACCCCAAATTAATCAACAATAGATATTATTTGGTGAATATCTGCTGAAAGAAGCAATCAGTTCTGAACAGGTGGTTTAAGTATAAGTGATTCATAAATATATGCAGAAAATAAATTGAAAAACATGATTGGTTTGATTGCTTATTATAAAAGATATAGAGAATAATTAAACAATACAAGAATGAAGAGGTTCTGAATGTGAAGCTAATCATTCTTGGGTCAGGTCAAATGATAAAAAAGGACACCGAAGAAGGAAATTAAGGAAAAAACAAAATAAATGTTTAGGAAGAGAAAGTAGGAGTCCGATGCAAAAAGTATTAGAAAACAAATTAATCTCCCAAAAGAATAAATGGAAAGTGGATGTAAGGAAGGAAGATATTGGTTCCCATTCTGCTTAGAACAGAGTAAAACTACAACAGCAGCAGCAGCAGTATGTTACAACGTGTTATAGAAGGGTCTTGAGCTATGTTTTTTATTTTTATTTATTTGATTTGTCAATCGCTTACAAGATAATAGGTATAAGTATATACATAGTTATGAAGACATGAAATGGGTACATATAAGAAAAATAAAAGAAACAATAGGACAGGGAGGAGGAGTGGGTTTGACTTAACAGAGGACATGGGGCTTCTTTGGAGTAAACCTCCTACCCAGGTTCCTGCACACTCCGAAACCTTTGAGAAGTGGAGAGAAAGGAGAATAGGTAAGGGAGATGAATGGAGCACATCTCCATCTAGCCTTGGAGCTAGTACTCTTGAACTTCTCTGTGTAAAATATGAGGAATTGAGTATCAGCAGCCATGATACCAAACATCATTGGGGAAGCAGCAAGGAGAACACTTCTTTCTTTAGTTCTCTGCCCCAGGATGAAAGAGACCATACCCATAGAAGAACAACACATGACTTTTCAGCCGGGTTTGCTTCCTCGCTTGCAGAGGTGGTGGGAGGTTTAGAGCCCAGAAGAAGAGGAGCCACACACATGACATCTAGTGGTGAACATTCAGAGTCCTTACCTCAATGTGAACCACAAGAAGAGACTTGGGGATTCCCCAGAAGGACTGTCCGCTGGGAACAGCGCATGGTATGGGGTCCACCCCCACTGCAAACTTCTTTTGATGGAAATCCCAATCGTATACAGCCAAGTAGTAAATCATTTGGAATTATATGCAAATGATTGCATATGTTACTCCTCCCAATTGTCAATGATATCCCAACATGTCCCAACATGTTACTCCTCCCAATTGTCAATGATAGTAGCAATTACTGGGGTGTTAACCAGAGACGCAGCAGACTGGGTGGCAGAGTTGCATAGTGCCCATGCTAGAGAATTGACTGATGTAGGATTATTCTTGGATTCGCTTCGTAATCAATTTGAGGATAAGTCTAGAGTACACCAGACTGAGGAAGCAATAATGACATTAAAACAGAATGGAAGATCAGCTATTGAATATATCAGGGAGTTCAGACGATTGGCTGGGAAACAACCTGGCCAGAACGTCTATTGATTAGGGAATTCAGGGCCGGTTTAGATAGAGGATTACGACAGGCTTGTCTTACAGGGGTTGCCCCAACGAATAACAGACTGGTGTAAAACTGTTGTTGAACTAGTCGTAGGGTTGAAGGAGTTTGGAGAGAAATCTGAAGGTCCAAGAAGGACTGGTCCGGTTAGAACTGATGTGGGAATAAGAAGGGGTGTACAAGGAATTGTGACCAACAATAACAGGGGTCGTTTAAATCTAAGGTGTTTTCATTGTAACATATTAGGACATAGGGTGTTTGAATGCCCTACAATAGATACAGGACATATGAAGCAAACAGCAAGGGATCCTTCCAAAAATGTTTCACAAATTGGATATAGTGGCAGGGGAGTTAGTAGTAATGAAAAATCACAGGGTGTCACACAACAAGAACCATCCATAGCTCTGGCCACACGAGAGATGAAGCAATACAGTGAACTGCGGCAGCTGAGAGTTGTGTTGGGACTTTATGATAGCGGTGACATCAGCTAAGAAGATACTATGGTAAGCTCTCCTGTTAGACCATTTATAATACCCATAGTATTAGATAATGTAGGGATTAGAGGCTGAAATGGAGCATTAATAGATACCGGATGTACCAGATATCTGATTAGTCAATGTGTGGTAGATGAACTGCATGTACCATTAGAACCCCTTCCTACCCCATGAAGTTTGAGCAGGTTGATGGGTTATTGTTAGGGGGAGTGCCAGCTCTGATGATGACCATTCCTATTCAATTAAAAATTGGAACCCATTGGGAACGATTAAGATTCATTGTGGTATCGGAAATGCGAGAGGCAGTTATTTTAGATTTAGTATGGTTGTATCATTGGAAACCCACCATTTGGTGGGAAGGAGGTTTTAGACGGCTGAAACTTACTGTAGGTCCAGAACCGCCACAACAAGAACCAGACGTACAACAGCAAATTTTAAGGGTGGAGCCTATTAGTTTACTAGATGAACATAGTAGTTCCTCTTTTTCATCAGTTTATCAGGATTTGGTGGAAGTATCTAGTGAGAAAAAGTGTGAGATTCTACCACCTTATCGCCCAGCGGATTGCGCTATCGAACTGATTCCAGGGGCAAAATTGCCAAAAACCCGAATGTATGCAATGACACTGAAAGAAATGACAGGAATGTGGAACTTTCTGGACAAGAATTTAGCTTGGGGATTTATTAAAGCCAGATGATCGCAAATAGCTGCCCCGTACTATTCCGTGAAAAAAAAAAAAGATGGTGGCCTACGTTTATGTGTTGATTTTAGAGGACTTAATGCAGTCTGCGTCAATAACCTATACCCGTTCCATTAATCAGTGAGTTGTTGGCTACCCTATCAACTGGACATTTCTTTACTAAATTAGATTTGCGCGAGGCATATTATCAAGTGAGAGTAAGACCTGAGGATGAATGCAAAACAACATTCAATATGTCCCCTCGGAAGCTATCAATTCCAAGTAATGCCTTTTTGGATTACAAGGGACCCCGCAGTGTTCATGCAACTTATTAATGATTTACTACAGGAACATGTATACTGTGGGGTGCTTGTATATTTGGATGATAGACTTATTTACACAAAAACTGTGGAAGAATACATCCAATTGGTAAGGAGTGTGTTAACTAAATCATTGAATGCCAAATTATATATCAAATTATTTAAGTGTGAGTTCCATTGTATGAAACTAGACTACCTGGGATACTGAATCTCTAATGCAGGATTGGAGATGGATCCCATGAAGGTAAAAACTGTAATGGAATGGAAAAATCCCACAAACAAGAAGATAGGTACAAAGTTTTTGGGCTTTGAAAACTTTTATCGACAATTTATACCTAAATTTGCCCACATTGCACTGCCATTAACTGAACTGCTAAAAACAAAGAAACAAACAGAAAAACCAAAACCAAAACCAAATCAACTAGTATAATGGACGGGCCAATGTCAACAGGCCTTTGAATCATTATTCTCTCAAGCACCCATTTTGCGACATCCCGATTCAACGAAAAAATACATTGTGCAGGTGGACATGAGTGATGTAGCCATAGGGGCTGTCCTGTTACAGGAGAATGAAAACAGAGCACTACAGCCATGTGCATATACATCACAGAAGTTTACTACTACAGAGAGAGGCTGGGCGATATGGGAGAAGGAGACCTTCACCATAAAATGGGCACTGAGTTCTTGGAGGCATTTCCTGGAAGGAGCACAGGAGGTTTTTGAAGTGTGGACAGATCACCGAAATTTGGAAGCATTACAAAAACCAAGACGATTGTCTCCTAAGAAGGTCAGGTGGGCTCTGTACTTTAATTGATTTAATTTCAAATTAAAGTATGTACCAAAAGGACAAAATTTCATGATGGATGCCTTCTCCCGATTGCCCCAATATCAATTAACATGAGATATTATTATTCAACCTCTAATTGTTGATAACTCACCTAAAAATGTTGGTCAAGTGACTTGTTTAAAGAAAACAACCTATGACACAATATGAAATGCTACTACAAAAGATGCTTGGCTGAAAAAAAATTCTCATTTGTGTTCATTTAAAGATGGCATAGCTTGGAGAGGGAATAAAGTGTACATGCCAGCCAAGTGTAGAGACAAAATACAAATTGTCATGAGGTAAAACCAGCAGGACATTTAGGATTTTAAAGGACATTACATCTAACCCGCTGTCAGTTTTGGTGGCCCAAAATGAGAGTTCATGTTGAACAGTATGTAAAGACATGCCATGTCTGTGCAACATCTAAGCCTAGAGTAGGCAAACCAATGGGACTATTTCAGACAGTATCAGAGCCAACACATCCATGGCAAGATATAGCCATGGATTTTATTGTTGAATTGCCAAACAGCAAGGGATACGCGGTAATATGGACCATAATTGACTTATTTTCAAAACAGGCACATTTTGTCCCCTGTAAAGGCTTACCATTGGCAGAACGATTGGCAGATATGTTTGTGAGACAAGTATGTAGATCAGTGGTCCCCAACCTTTTTTGTACCAGGGACCAATTTCACACAGAAACACTTTTTCAAGAACCAGCAAAATCAATTCTTCCCCAATAGTAAAGGGCTTCTTTACTATTTCTTTACTAAAAACATATTTTTATATATAGTTTAATCATGATTATTCATTCTTTGCGGCCTGGTACAAAATGATCCATGGATCGGTTCCGGTCTGGGGCCCGATTGTTGGAGACCCATGGTGCAGATTACATGGGGAGCCCAGAAGAATAATATCTGACGGGGGGTACAGTTCACGGCGTGATTTTGGAGGGCATTCCTTGCTTTCATGGGGTCTTCTCAGGGACTCAGCTCGGCATACCACCCGAGTACAAACGGAGCCGCAGAAAGAGCAAATGCCATGATCAAATGATATTTAAGATCATATATCTCACATCAACAAAGAGAATGGGTAGATTTATTACTGTTCGTGGAAATTGCTTAAAACAACACCCTGCATAGCAGCACCGGGTATAGTCCATTTTATATAGTACATGGTATGGAATTTGGCCCAAGTTCAGAATTCATCTGTCAAGAAAAAGACCCACCTGGTGTTAAAGAATGGGCAGAAAAAATACAAGGATGTTGGAATAATGTACAAAAAGCCTTAGAAAAAGCTTCCAGAGAATATAAACTTGAAACAAACAAAAAACAGAAGGATATTAAACTCTTCCAGGTGGGAGATAAAGTGTATCTTTCTACCAAATATATCAAATTAAATTTGAACAGCTGAAAACTGGGTCCAAAATATTTAGGCCCTTTTGATATAGTAAGAGTAATTAACCCTGTGACAGTTAAACTCAAATTACCATCATGGCTAGGGCGGATTCATCCCATTTTTCATATAAATTTACTTAAAACAAGCATCCCTAGAAATGACGAGATACCTATGAAACCAGTACATAGAGAACGAGAGCAATATGAAATAGATAGAATACTAGATTCTAGAATACGAAGGCATACTATTCAATACCTCATATGATGGAAAGGGTATCCCGAATCAGAGGCAACCTGGGTGAATGAGTTGGATATGTGTGCAGATAGATTGAGGAAAAAATTCCACAATCGACATCCTGATAAGCCAGGGGCCGATATATAACCTCTATACATCATTATCCCTTTTGTCTAATGTGTTCTTGTATTCTAGGCAGAATCGTGGTAGAGGGGGCTGCCCTGTCATGACTCCAATTAAGAACGGACTGGAGCCAAGACAGCCAGGATGTGACACAACCATATTCTTTCACTTACCTAGTGTTGCCACGTGGACGCTATAATGAATATTCATCAAATAACTAACATCGGCTTCCTGACAAGGAGTGGTGTAATAATAATGATTCATGGCATTCATGACAGATGTTAAGCCCATGTCACACTGGCCAACGGATGCAAAAAGAACACAGCGGATGAGCAAAATGTTCCATCCGTTGTTATCCGCTCTCAAAAGGGGCAAAAATTTGCATAACCGGAGCGGATAACACGGACGCGGGGAAGACGCAGGGCGGATGCAAAGCGGATGCTGAACAGAAGCCCAGTGGATGGAAGTGGATGGGAGTGGATGGCACATCCGCTAGGCTTCTGGGGGGGCGCAGCAAAGCGGACACAGAACGGATACAGCGGATGCACAGCGGACGCGGAAAGGATGAAGCGGATGCACAGCGGATGCACAGCGGAAGCCTAATGGATGCCTGGCGTTAATTGCGCATGCAGGGAGGATGCATTGCGTCAGCCCCGTGGATATAACAGAAGCAGCTCGGAAGCAGGTCGCCATTCAGAGGAAAGACCTGTTTCCAGACACATCGACTGCCTTGCCTACCCTGCCTGCATGTCTGCCTGCCAGCCTTGCTGCCAGCCTTGCTACCAGCCTTGCTGCCAGCCTGCCTGCAAGCCTTGCTGCCAGCCAGTCTGCCTGCAAGCCTTGCTGCCTGCCTTCCTGCCAGCCTTGGTTCATGTCTGCCTGCCAGCCTTGGTGCCTGCCTGCCTGCATGCCTGCCTGCCAGCCTTCCTGCCAGCCTCGGTGCCTGCCTCCCTGCCAGCCTTGGTGCCAGCCTTCCTGCCAGCCTTCTTGCCAGCCTTCCTGCCAGCCTTGGTGCCTGCCAGCCTCCCTGCCAGCCAGCAACCCCACAATCATGCGGAAGCACAGCAAGCCTCAGCCATCTGCTGCCAGCCCTGGCAAGAGGGACAGGGCTACCATCCCGCCCCCTGGCCCTCACTCTGGTTCTCCTGGGGCTTCTGCAGCATGGGCTCACTCTTCTGGGGCTGGCGCTTCTGCTGCTTCTGCTTCTGGAGGAGCTGATGACAAGCACTCCAGCACCAGCCACCTCCACAGCACCTGCACCCTTCACCCCTGGGACTGAGTGACCAAGAGGAGTACCAGAGACTCATTTTTGTCTTATAGCTTGTTGTTAATAAAGTCTATTTTTGATTCACACACTTGCTTCATTTCTTTTTTTTAATAAAGTCTTGCTGGAAACTTTTAGAAATGACTTAAGCCTTTGCATGCTTGTGGGATGGGTAAGGGTAGCTTTGGGATGGGTTAGGATACCTGTGGGATGGGTAATAGCTGTGGGATGGGTTAGGATAGCAGTGGGATAGATAAACCTCCAGTGCAAGCATACTGGGACTGTATGGTCCACCTCCCAGGTGCCACACCTACGGCCCTTTATTATCAATAATAATGTAATAATTATCCACACATGTCAACATAAACACAACTCTTTATTAAACGCCCTGTTCATTGTACGCCAACCAAACATACATGGCCCAATCTCACCTGTGTGATGAGACAGTCTGAAGGAAGCATCCATTAAGCATTTACCATCCTGTCTTGCCACTCCACTGCTCCAGCTGGGGAGTTGCACCAGTGTTTCAGGAGGTTGCGCTGCTTCTTCGCCTCACGTGAGGCTCTGTTGGGGCCTTGCACATCCTCAGTGTCGATCAGGTTTTGCCCTTGCCTCCATTCCCCAGCCTCCATGTCCCCATTGCCTTGTTGGAGGTCCACGAGCCTGTTCTGCAAGACTGGGTAGCGGGTGCGCATGAGATTGTGCAGGATGCAGCAAGCTTCCACGATCCTCCTCATGGTCTCTTAGCTATGCTGCATGTTGGTGAGAAGTACCTGGAACCTGTTGGCCAGGATGCCAAAGGCGTTCTCCACCACCCATCTTGCCCTGAACAGCCTGTAGCTGAAGATCCTCTCTTCACGGGTGAGGTATTTGGAGGTGTAGGGCTTCATGAGGTAGGTTGAAGTAGGGCACATCTTGTGTGTCGTTGGGCAGTGGGTCTGGATCTGGGAAGCCCACCATGAGGTTGCTTTCCAGCCCCTCCTTGAGGTGACTGACATTGTATACCTGGGCATCTGAAGATGAGCCGTTGCCTGAAGCATCGATGTACATGAACTTGTAGTCAGCATCGACCATGGCGAAGAGGATGATGCTGAAGAAGCCCTTGTAGTTGTGATAAGTGGAACCTGACTTGGCTGGCGCTTTGCAGGCCATGTGCTTGCCATCGATGGCTCCAATGGTGTGGGGGAAGTTCCACTTCTGATACCACTGCTCTGCAACTTTCTTCCATCCTTCTTCAGTGGAGGGGCACTGGAGGAGCTCCTCCACGTATTCTTCGATGATGGCCTGCACCACTTTTGTGACCACAATGCTGATGGTGTTGTGTGGCACCCTCCAGCCGTACTGCATGCTCGTGTAGGTGGTCCCTGAGGCCAGGTGGCGCAGAGTGAGTGCCCCCTTGAGCCCAGGTTCCAGGCTGGGAGGGAAGTTGGTGTTTGTCTTGGTCAACCTGGGTGTCAGGCGCTGCACAACTTTGTCAAACATGGCTGGAGGCATCCTCATGAAGTTCTGGAACGCCCGAGTGTCTTCGCTCCTGAGCTCCATCATCACCTTGTTGTACAGTCCGTCCTCTGCTCTTCTGGTGAACCATCTTTGGACCCAGACTTTTTTTGGGTTTCTCCTTTTCTTCCCATAGTAGAGTTCACAGAGCCTGTAGATGGTTTCGCACTGTTGCAGAAGAATGGTGGCTGCCGAAAGGACTTTGTCACAATCCACGGTGGACATGACTGGATGCTGTGGAAGAGGAAGAGTCAGGTGAAGGCTGCAGAGGTCTGCACAGCTTGGCTGCTGTTCTGAAAGTGAGGTTGCAGGCGAGTTGCTCCCCCTTTTTATGGGCAGTGTAGGTGTCCCTTTGCATCCTCTAGGCATCCTCTAGGCATCCTGCAGACATCCTTAATATCCGAGATAGGTCCCCTCTGCGAACGTTCTTTCCGTTTTAACCGCTTTGTTTCCACTTAGCATGCATTCTACATCCGTTCTGCATCTGTTCTGCATCCGTTCCGCTTCCTCCCTGCGTCCGAGCAGATGCGAGTTGCGCGGATGCGTAGCGGATGCCTGGCGGATATAGCGGATGCGTAAGGGATGCATAACAGATGCGTAGTGGATGCGTCGCGGATGCAGAATGGATGAACTGGATACATTTTCCGCGCAAAGGTTTTGGGTAGCCCAAAACTTTCTGAGCGGATGAAACGTCAATTAACGGATGCTGAATGGATAGAGAGGAAGCCAAACGGAGGCAGTGAGTACATCACGTTTTCGAAGGTTTTTTTGTCCATTTTACATCCTTTTTGCATCCGTTGGTTCAGTGTGACATGGGCTTAAGGCAGTGAAGCCAGACGGAAGTTGGTTATAGTAATTATATTGTTATCCAAAGTATAACATGTATACCGTATATACTCACATATAAGCCGACTTTATAATGCTTTTTTTTTTCAAATTTGGGGGTCGGCTTATACGCGCATAAATCTGATTTTTTCTTTATAACCACCGTTATATGGTGGTGAGGAGGGCCCGGAATTCCCTGGTTCAGCCAGCGGTTATTTCAGTCCGGTGGGTTCAATGACCGCTTGGAAGGAAAATCCCCACCTTCTCCCTCTCGGTGGCCATGCCTCGATTTGCGCCGGAGCAGCGACTTAGCGAGGCGGCTTCCCACGATGAGAGTCTTGGCTCTTGCACTCCCTGCCAGCTGACCCTTAGCAGCCCTCGCCTCAAGTAAAACGCGCGCAACGTCGGGCGCCATTTTTCTCCCTGGATGGATGATGAGCCGCAACTTTTGCCCCGCTGCCTTTTCCCTCTGGGCTTCACTTCTGCTGTTCAGGGAAGTCGCACCCAAAGCCCTGTCCTCCCAGAATCTTTCCGACTGTGAGCCTTGGCCTTGGCCCATCTTCGCAGGTCGTTGAGCTCAGCAGTTGATCGCCTGACAGAATGGGATAGCCTGACAGATCAAAGTTAATTGGGGGAGGGGTGTTTCTGTGCTGGGATCTACTTGAAAATAGTTATAATTTACCTGTCCCCAGCTCTTGGGGAAATGTCGGTAATTACGCCGTCATAATTACGCCATCTCCAGATTTTTTTTCATGGGTCTCCAGATTTTCCTTTATCAGGGGTTGAACACCATGGTATTTGGGGATCGGCTTATATGCGCGTTTTTGCAAAATTCCTCATTTTGGGGCAGTTTTTTAAGGGTCGGCTTATATACGAGATCGGCTTATATGCGAGTATATATGGTAAATACAGCTCTGGGTTTCATTGCAACCCAGATCTGACTTTAAGCATAATTTGATCACAGTTACCTGTTGTTGTGGTGTGGAAGACGAATAAAAAACTTCAGTAAAGCTATAAGAGTGAGTTGATATCTTATCATTCAACCCCTCAATCTCGGATGAACAGCTGACAGGCACATTGGTGCGCTTGTGCATGCCCGCTACAAACCTCTTAGGAAAGGGTTGAGGTCAATAGTAGACAGTCTAAGGTTAAAGTTTTTGGAATTTGGGGAATAAACCACAGAGTCAGGTAGAGTATTCCAGACATTGACCACTCTGTTGCTGAAGTCGTATTTTCTGTAGTCAAGTTTGGTGCGGTTAACCTTGAGTTTATCTATCTATTGTGTACTCTTGTGTTGTTATGGTTGAAGCTGAAGTATATGTCAATGGAAAATGTGACAATGATGTTTGGTGAGATGATAAAGGAAGGGACTCTATGGATGAGAAAATATTTTAAAGAATATATCCTAAAATAAATGAAGGTGAACAACAGATGTCTGCACAGAAAAAAAATTGCAAAGCATGCTGTCAAAAAGTTAACAAAATGTCAGGCATAATGCAGCATGGTTTTGGTCGAGGTAAAACATTGTTGGGTGAAGAAGACTAAACAAAGAGCTTATAGTAGAGTTATAGAAATTATAAATCCACCCAATGAAATGATTTGAGATGAAACTGAAATGAGAAAATGCTGGCAGGAGTATTTAAAGATCTGTTTGTGAATGACAGCTTAATCTCAGAAGTGGAGTTGAAATAAGTGCTATGGATTTTAACGTCAAGAAAAATTAATCAAAAGGAAGTCATATATAGAAGTAAAATATTGAAATATTGAAAGACTGCAGTGGTACATGGTGTTACGTGAAGAAATGTTAAAACAGATTGGTTTTGTTATTGAGTTGCTGTGAAATTTGTTTAGTGGGTGTGTGCTTATGACTATGCCTGATTATCGGAAAGCAATCTATGTTTCTGCCTACTTTGTTATACAAAAATAGAGTCGTCAGGAGAAACAAAAGCAAATTGAATGCAGTAGGAATGGAACACATTTGTGTATGCGTGCATGTATTTTACTGGGTTGATGTGTATGACTCTGAGTGACATAAAAACCTAATTTCTGTATACTGGGTTTAAAACAATACAATCAAAAGAAGGTAACAGTATCATTCTGGGAATAATAATCTATCTCACTAAAAATCAAGAGACTTCCACTGTTAATGGGAACAAAATCAATACTACCAGATTCTGAACCATGAAGGTCTTTATAGGTGACAGCTACCACTTTGAATTGACCCAGAAATCAACCTGGAAACCCATTGAGGTATTGCTTTTATATAAGTAAATGAGACAGCATACATACTTACTTGAGCAGCCACATTCTGGAGCAATTGTAGCTTCCAAATGCTCCTTCAAAGCTAGCGCCGTGTGCTGTAAAACACATTTAAATAGCCTAATTAAGAGATTAAGAAATGGACAACTATGAGTAGAACCTCCTCTTCCAGAAGGGACCATAAGGGATACATTAGATGGAGTTCAGGACCATTCTTGAGACTATGACTTCAGGAATATCCCCAAGTTACATGTCATTTTTATCCAAGGTAACACAACCCATGCAGAAATGAAGATGGTATTTCTTTAGAACGAGATGACTTCTGAATCCAAAATCACATCTAAGAAGTATGTCTGTTGAAGCAAGAAGACATACACTGAGAATGAATCAGGGCTGACAGAAAGAGAATTAAATACAAAAGTAATTGCCAATATAATATTCTAGAAGTGGTGTACAGCTACAATGGAAGAAAGGACAGCTTGGGTAGAAAACTATAGAGAAGTATACTGAGTGGTATAAATCTACATTAAATTTATCCAAGCAATATTTTCTTTTCTTTTATTGGGATTCTACTTATTATTCTTTGGGGAGAGGCTTTTATCATGTTTCAGGAGTATGTGTATGTATGTATATGTATGTGTGAGGAAGGGGTCAAGTTATTTTCTAAAGCACCCGAAGGCCAGACAAGGAACAATGGATGGAAACTGAATAAGGAGAGATTTAACCTGGAAATAAGGAGAAACTTTCTGACAGTGAGAACAGTCAACCAGTGGAACAACTTGCCCTTGGAAGTTGTGAGAGCAGCATCACCTGAGGCTTTCAAGAAGAGATTGGACTGTTATTTGTCAGAAATGGTGTAGGGTCTTCAGCTTGGGCAGAGGGTTGGACTAGATGACCTACAAGGTCCCTCCCAACTTTGATTATCTGTTATCTGTTGAGACATACAGGATTCTCATCTCCTGCTAAGTTAAAACAAAATAAATCATGCTACAGTATGATTTGCTGTCACTATAGATAGTTATTGGGATTTCTGATGACTTGTTTATAATTTATGACATACATGATCCCAGACAATTATGGTTTGTTCAACAAACCATAATTTAACAAATATTTACAAGAGTGTGATCTAATTTTATGGCAATTTTAAACAATTCTAAACCTGACTATTTTTTCACAAACTTTTTATTTTTATTTTGCATTTTATTCTTATTTAACTGCACAGCACATACTATACATCTTGTCAATTCCTTAGTGCATTTGATTACACTTTTTTCTTCCATAACTGGATAAAAGCTGGAATTTTCTTAGCATGGGCATTCTCTCTGTCAAAAGTTTCATTCCCCCACCATCCCCTACCACCCCGGTGACAACACTGTTTTTACACAGAATGTAGTAAGTCTCCCTGTTGAGTTGTTATGACATTTCCTTTATGTTTCTCATTTTTTAAAGATGTTTTGGCATCCTTCATAACAGGTGTTGTGAAAAGCCTACTGATGAAACATTTCCTTTTCTTGCGCACCTTCTAAAGCTGTTGGAACTTTAGTAAACAAACAAACAAACCTAACAATAAAGACTATTAAAGAGATACACGCATATATTCATCTTCTCTCATAACTGCTTGAGCTATTCTTTATATAGCAATAGCACTTAGACTTATATACTGCTTTATAGTCCTTTATAGCCCTCTCTAAGTGGTTTACAGAGTTAGCATATTTTCCCCAGCAATCTGGGTCCTTATTTTACTCACCTCAGAAGGATGGAAGTCTGGTGGGATTTGAACTGCCAAACTATAGGCAGATGGCTGCAGAAGTAGCTTGCACTACTGCAATCTAACCACTGCGCCACAGAGGCTCTTATGGACAAAATGGCATATTATATTACAGTTACTTGCAACCATAATTGAGCCCAACATTTCTGTTGCAAGACAGTGGTTAAGTGAGTTTTGCCCCATTTTACAATCTTTCTTGCTCCTGTTGTTAAGTGAATCTCTGCTGTTTTAAGTCAGTAACACAGGTTGTTAAGTGAACCTGGCTTCCCTGTTGACTTGTTAGAAGATTGGGAAAGGTGATCACATGACCCCAGGGCACTGCAACTATCATAAATACATGGCAGTTGTCAAGCATCTGAATTTTGATCTCATAACCATGGGGATATTACAACAGTCATAAGTGTGAAAAATAGTCATAAGTCACTTTTTTCAGTGTCATTGTTACTTCAAATGGTCACTAAATGAATGGTTGTAACTCAAAGCAATAGCAATAGCACTTAGACTTATATTCCACTTTAGAGTTCTTTACAGCCCTCTCTACACGGTTTACAGTCAGAATATTGCCCCCCCAAATTTGGGTCCTCATTTTACCCACCTCGGAAGGATGGAAGGCTGAGTCAACCTTGAACCTGGTGAGATTTGAACTGCCAAATTGCAGGAGCTAGCAGTCAGCAGAAGTGGCCTGCAATACTGCATTCTAACCATTGCACCACTGTGGCTCATCAAAAACAACTTGTATGATGCTAAATTCATTGAATAAAATATTGCTTTACACTGATAATGTTTATTTCTTCCTCTTGATTAGGAGTGTCAAACTCAGGTCATCACGGCAGACATATCAGGACTTTTTTCCCCTTTGCTAAACTGGATGTGGGCGTGGCCAGCATGTGACACATCCGGCCCATGGGCCGGGAGTTTGCCAGCCTTGCTCTAGATCAACTGGATATGAATAAAACAGTTTTTTTTTGTTTTCAGCTAAAAAATGAGAAATTAACTAGAAGAATCAGAATTAAAATTTTACGATGTGGAAAGGACCAATTCTGGGTGAATGCCAACCAACAATATTTCACTTTTTTCCCTTATGAAAGTCATTTATATCTCAGTATAGATAAGAAGTTACCATTTCATGCCTTCAAAATTCTTTCCCACCATATATAGGTCTGGATTTCTCTGGCTGCACTAATACTTTTCTTGTGTGTAGCTAGAGTGGCTGCATGTTGACTGTAATATAACCCCCTCACAAGCTCGAAGTCGAAAGCACCAGCCTGAAGATGACGAGTGGGATCTCGTCGAAACGTCGCCAAGATACTCTCAATCTTACCCGGGAAAAGACCCGAATACGCCAAGACCTGCATACCTGTATTCGTGAAAATCTATGAAAACAAATATTAATATATATACATACACACACACACCTATCTATCTATATATCTGTATGTTATGATGACACACTGCAGCAGATTTAGCACAGATAGAAAAGGTCATTTCATATATTTTCCACTGAATTATTTATAATGCTTGTCACATGACTCACTTCAATGTTATTTTGCTCAGACACATGTGTATATGTAGGTATGTATTTCAGTTTATGACATGCATTTTACAGTAATATTTATTCGTGAACCCATGATAAAGAGTATGAATCAAATGAAAGTCAGGTCCACCTGCATCATAATTCCTTATGCATTTTATACTCTGTTGATTAAGCCATGATTGACTTCAGCACACTCATTGTACTAAATAACAAAACCACATTAAGCAATATAGGTACATACCACAATGGTTGGATTCACACAGCATACAAAACTGAAGCTGAACAAGCCATATAATGGCTTAGTTTAATGTTAATTGCTAGAGGTCCCTTGTACTACAGCAGAGCTTTGCACATTGTCCTTTTTTCTAGTTCTTCATCCTCCCAAGAAAGAAAAAGATCAAATTAAACGATTCTCTCACCTCCTTTTATTATTTCCTACATTCATCAATATTCTTTGGGACCAGGTAAATTGATAATATTCCCTTGGAATATTAAGCCTATCACTTTAGCTAAACGGGTTTTCAATCATCAAGCGTCAGTTATCACCTTGTATAATTCTGTTACTAAATTATCTTGAGCAATAACTAGACAATCCTGTGTGGGCAACAGCTATACATAATGCTATCCACAGGGAAGAAAAATTGGAAAACTATATATTGGCACAAGAAGCTGTGGATATTATGGGGTAATAGGAAAGGGAGGGAGGGAGAGACAGAGAGGAAAGAAAGAGAGAAAAGAAGATAGGAAGGAAGGAAGGAAGGAAGGAAGGAAGGAAGGAAGGAAGGAAGGAAGGAAGGAAGGAAGGAAGGAAAGAAAGAAAGAAAGAAAGAAAGAAAGAAAGAAAGAAAGAAAGAA
>BLBF01000041.1:1644907-1673491 GCA_015471245.1 Laticauda colubrina
GAAAGAAAGAAAGAAAGAAAGAAAGAAAGAAAGAAAGAAAGAAAGAAAGAAAGAAAGAAAGAAAGGAGGCCTAAAACCCTGCTAAGCCAGTTTTAAACCTGCCAGCTGGTAACTTTTCCCTAGCTGAGTGTTTTTAGAATAACTTGGCATTAGCAAGTGGGTGTGGATCATTTCCATAGAAACAATCCTCAATAGGCAGCATTGATACTTTGAGATTGCCTCCTTTCTCCTGGCATGCTATCATATTAACATGAACATTCAAAAGAGTTTCATATGCCTGTGCCAGGATCACAGGTGCAGAAACCTACAAAGCAAATTCTTTTGGGTTTATACCAATTCTTCTATTTCCCCTAAATTCACACCAAGTTAAATTCAATCTCATAGTTAAGCAATTGTTTGGATATTTTTATTTGCTTTATTTAGTTCCAAAGATAGCAATTGTGGAACCATAAAAAACCAGTTTTCTATAAATTGAAAATATTGTCAGTTGATTGTCACAATTTTGGATTCTTCCCAATGTTGATATTTCAATATTTGCTTGACATGGAAAGATACTTCAAAATTATCTATTTTTAAAATTTGAGGGGACTTTTGAGAAAAGAATCCTAATTATCATTTGGGTAACTGACAACAAACATTTTTTAAAAAGATGTTAAAAGAATTTACAAGCAAATTCAATAATTGCATGAAAAATTATCACTGAATTAGGTAAACACCAGCAGCAACAATATATGCTAATCTATGTTAATCGAGGCATATATTTTTCTTCCAGTTAGTTTGAAGTAAACTATTCCTACTTTTAACAAAATGCTTGTGCTTAGAGCCACAAAGGTATCTTCTGGTACAACGTGGATTTGTAGCTATTCCACATTCCCAATATGGCACATCAAACATAATGATTTTTTAAATCCACATTAACCAAGATTTTATCATACATAAAATATCTAGGCCCCCAAATCCCAGGACATATCCTCCGAAGTCCAAGAGCCTTTTATTTCTCAGTGGCACCAGCTCTTTCATTCAAACCAAACAGCCAGCTGTAAAATGTAGCTTAGGTAGACCCAATCCACCTCTTTCTTTTGCATATTGTAACACCTTATATTTCATTTGTGGTTTATTTCCCCTGCCACACAAATTTAGACCTATCCTTTTGCCATTGTTTAAATGGTGCATCAATTGCCAAAAGAAGCAACAATCTAATTAAGAAACATCAGTCTAATTAAGACAGTTTTCCCTGACAAATACCCTCTAGATTAGGGGTGTCAAACTCACATTGTCATGGTGTCATCACATGACCTATCAGGACTTTTTTTCCCCTTCATGTATGGGGCGGGAGTTTGACAGCCCTCTTCTAGATGTTTGGGACATTGCTCTTTTCATTCTCTTATTCTTTGGTCATCAACTTGGCATTTTGTGTGACCCAATGCATGTGGAGAGAAGCAGAGTTCAGACTGACTGACTTAAGCCAACTTATTTGGTGAGATTTGACCATTGGCCTCATAATTCTTCCTAAATGATTTTCCAGGTAAATATCAGTGTTGTAATTAGTTATCAGCTTTACTTTTGAGTACACACCAAATGATCTTTCTTGAGCAATCACAGTAGATAGGCAGGCAGGGGTTCCTGTCAATGTTTACTAAAACTGTGTTGGCTTTTTGCCTGAGGCCAAGCAGATAACTTGATTGCACAGACTGAAAATAGGATCAGCTCCAAACCTGAAGGCAAGGTTTATCTTTAGGTAGCTGGAAAAGGTAGCTCTCTAATGCCTCCTTGGATCATTATTCTTAATTAATTAAACATACGAAGAATTTTGTTAATGCAGAAATAGAAGTAGCCTTATTACCTAGGCCAGTCTTACATATGGGGGAAGGGGGGTGGGGCAACACGATTGTCTCCTAGTCAATTTCTCCCCAATTTGGTATTAGAAAGGTTTTGACACTTTCAGTCTACCAAATGCCTCAACTCTAATTGGCTTTCTCTATACTTGGACTTCAATGTAATTATCCCTGGAGTTGGAGACTGTAAGTCTGGGCATCATCTTTCCTTTTGTATGGTTCTTCTGCAATACAAAAGGAGTTCGTTGAATGTTTGTTTTCCTTCCCTACAAAGTAGATTGCTTGAATTTAACTCACAGCAATAACCTCTGGCAAGGCAACATATGCATCTTATCATATCAAAAAGCACAGAAATCCCCCCCCCCCAAGGGATTTTCTGTCAAAAGCAAATATTTGGCCATCCATTTTAAAAGCAGGTGGGATTGTTCTCTGTTTTGTTTTTTTTCAATTTCTTTGTAATACATTGGCTGGATGCTAGAATCATTTGATAGAGGGGGTAACTTTGGGACAGCCATAAAGTTGCATTTAGAAAAACAGTGGCTATGTTGCGGAGAACAACAATGGATATGGCAATGCTGCAATGATGTCATGAGGTAGGTATTCACATTTTTTTGTAGGGCTTTGGTTTCTTTGCTGACATCCCATTGGGGGAAGAAGTTATTTAGCCATTTGAAAGCCAACTGATGGACAATCTATTCTGACTCTGAAGTGTTCATAACTGAAGAAGCAGTTATTCTCCATGTGGTTCTTAATCTTTTTTACTTTCTTACTACTTACCATACTAACAGGTTTCCTCGCTGGATTCATCCATAGTGTTGGTTGCCTCCTTCGATGGTAACTAATTTCACCATAAAGCTTCCTAATTTGCTTCAGCGATCGTAGATATTGACATGCCTTAGTCTAGTGAATTCCCATCATCCTCTGAGTCACAGAAATTGACTGATGTAAGATGAAGAGCTGGGCTCAAGAGGCCTAAGGGAATATTTTCCTAGTTTGTTTGCTAGGAAAAGAATTTGTGTTCCATCCTCTTCCCGTCCTACAGACCTGGCTGTGCAGTACAAGAATGATTAAATGCAGTGCTAGTGTCCTGAGTCATAACAAGTGCATGTGAACTTTCTTCTGAGGTTAGGGTTCAAGATGAGAAGGGAAGAGGTTTTACTGAATATCTGCAGATTTGTTCTCCAAAAGCTTCTGGCCAATTGTCTCCCCTGCATGTTGTTAAAGTCTAACAGAATGCTTAGTAGATATAATAAGATTTTGAATTTATCTACATAAAAATGTTAAAGCATAGCTAAATATCAAAGTCCATATGTAAGAAGTACCTATGGCTTTCATGACAGATATAAGCATATGTGTCTCTTCAGCACAATGTGAATCAACATTACTATCAAAAGGACCTAGGCTATTTAATTAAAACATTTTTCCAACTTTTTCTCTTGAGTTACTTGTTTGTGAAAAAGTAGGATTTTATTTCGGCTGTACAGGAATAATAAGTCCCCCTCAAATATATTTACGATAAAGATCTTCTGTGTTTCCTGCAGAGTACAACAACAATACTTTATTTTTTGGGGGGGGGAGTGTAGTTCTGGAATCCCCAGTGTAAAGGCCCTGTCACACTGGCTGATGGATGCAAAACGTTTGTAAAAAGGACACAGCGGATGAGAAAAATGTTCCATCCGTTGTTATCCACTCTCAAAAGGGGCAAAAATTTGCATAACCAGAGCGGACAACACGGAAAGGAACGGACGGGGGGAGGACACAGGGCGGATGGAAAGCGGATGCTCCACGGAAGCCTAGTGGATGGAAGTGGATGAGAGCGGCTGGCACATCCACAAGGCTTCCGGGGGAGCACAGCAAAGCGGATGCGGAACGGATACAGCAGATGCAGAGCGGACGCCGAGTGGATGAAGCGGATGCACAGCGGATGCCGAACGGACGAAGTGGATGCAGAGCGGAAGCCTAGCGGATGCCTAGCGGAAGCCTAGCGGATGCCTAGCGGATGCCTAACGTTCACTGCGCATGTGGGGAGGATGCATTGCGTCAGCCCCGCGGATATAAAGGGAAGCAGCTCCCAAGCAGGTCAACATTCAGAGGAAAGACCTGCTGCCAGACACAGCCTGCCTGCCAGCCTGCCTGCCTGCAAGCCTCCCTGCCAGCCAGCAACCCCACAACCATGGGGAAGAAGAGAAAGCCTCAGCCATCTGCTGCCAGCCCTGGCAAGAGGGACAGGGCCATTCTCCCACCCCCTGGCCCTCACTCTGCTTCTGCTGGGGCTTCTGCAGCCCGGACTCACACTTCTGGGGCTGGTGCTTCTGCTGATGCTGCTTCTGGAGGAGCTGATGATGCTGCTTATGGCGGTGGTGCTTCTGCTGGTGCTTACTCTACTGAAGCTGCTTCTGGTGGTGGTGCTTCTGCTGGTGCTTACTCTGCTGGCACTGCTCCTGGTGCTGGTGCTTCTGCTGGTGCTTACTCTGCTGGCGCTGCTCCTCGTCCTGTTGGTCCTGTTGGTCCTGCTGGTGCTCCTGGTCCTGCTGGTCCTGCTGGTCCTGCTGGTGCTCCTGGTCCTGCTGGTGCTGATGGTGCTGGTGCTGCTGCTGGTCCTGCTGGTCCTGCTTTTGCTGCTACTGTTGCTGCTGCTGGTGGTGGTGGTGGTGTGGAGGAGCAGCCCCTAAAACCTGGAAGACCCTCTGATGAGGGCCCATGTGTTCCTGCCAAAGGGAAGAAGAGGCAGACACGAGAACGGGAGAGGAGGCAATACAACATAGAAGAGGAACATGAGGATGAGGTGCTGGAGTGGCTGAGAGAGAACAAGTATCTATGGCGGAAGGGACACAGGCTCTATAGGGACACCAAAAGGAAGCAGGCTGCTTGGAGAGAGAAGGCGGAGAGCCTGGGCTACACTTCGGAGGTGTTCCACGGCTGGTGGAAGCACATGCACACCTGGTACGGGAAGCTGCACCTCAAGAAATCTGGCCAGGCCGTGTTCAAGCTGATGGACAGAGAGACCTATGTGATGGCCAAGGGCAGCTTCCTGGAGGGTGAGATCCGCCACCGAGGAGCAGCCCCTCTCACAACCCTCTCTCTCAGGCAGCCTGCTGAGAGCCAGTCCTCTTCCGACAGATAGTCAGCTCCTGTCTCCAGGCAGGTATCTGTGGAGCGTGCCACAAAGGAGACCCCCCCGACAGCTGTACTACCCGTGGCGGAGCGCGTGGAGGAACCCCTGACGAAGTGGGAGAAAGGAGACGGCACTTCCACCACAGCCCAACCCGCATCCACCCCTAGCTCCACCTCCACAGAAAGGCAGAGAGGCAAACCGGAGGGACAGAGCCACACTGTCCTGCTGCAGATAAGAGACACCATCAGGAGCAGCGTAGATCTCCTCTCTCAGCTGGTACACACCAACTCCTCATCCTCCAACCGCAAGCCCTTCCTCACCTATGTGAACCAGACCCTCATGGACATGGCGGAACCCCAGTACCAGGTGGTGAAGGACAGGATCACCGATCTGCTTCACAACCCTCCAGACCCAGATGAACCTGCTCCCACCCAGTCCAGGTCTGCTCCTCCACCCCAGGTGATGTCCCTCCCATTCCAAGGCTTTCCACAGGCCCTCACCTACCAAGGCTACGGCTACCAGGAGGTCCAGCAGCACAGGCAGCAGCCCTTCCCAGTCCATGCACATGTTCATTGGACGCCACCGGTGCCACTGATGACACCGCTGCCACCCACGCCACCGCTGCCACCCACACCACAGATGCCACCCAGGCCACAGATGCCACCAACACCAGTCCTCACCCAGCTGCAGACCAGACAGCCCCACTACACTGCTCATTCCTTCACCCTACAGCCAAGCCCGGCCTCAGTACATCTGTCATCAGTACTGGGGCTGACACCCCATGTCATGGAGGAAGGGGCTCTCAACATCATGGGGCTGAGCCAGCTGTCTGAGAGCTTCCTCAACACACCATCCCCTGTTGTCCTCTTGGGGCCAGGCACCCCAGTGGTGCTTCAGACCAGCACTCCAGCAGCACCCACCTCCACAACACCTGGACCCTTCACCCCTGAGACTGGGCACACCTCCGAGTGACCAAGAAGAGTGCCAGAGACTGGGTGGCTACCTGTTGACTTTATTTGGACACTTTTCTTTTACAGAAAAAGTGGGTCATTTTTCTTTTACAGCTTGTTATTAATAAAGATTATCTTTGCTTCACATACTTGCTTCATTTATTTTTTTCAATAAAGTCTTGGTGGAAACTTTTAGAAATGGTTTAAGCCTTTGCATGCTTGTGGGATGGGTTAAGATAGCAGTGGGATGGGCAGGGATACCTTTGGGATGGGTAAGGATAGCAGTGGGATGGGCAGGGATATCTTTGGGATGGGTTAAGATAGCAGTGGGATGGGCAGGGATACCTTTGGGATGGGTTAAGATACCTGTGGGATGGGCAGGGATACCTTTGGGATGGCTAATAGCTGTGGGATTGATAAACCTCCAGTGCAAGCATAGTGGGACTGTATGGTCCACCCTCCCAGGTGCCACACCTATGGCCCTTCATTATCAATAACAATGTAAGCATTGATCCACACATTTGAACACAAACACAACTCTTTATTAAATGCCCTGTTCATTGTAGGCCCACCCAACATACATGGCCCAGTCTCATCTGTGTGATGAGACAAGCTGAAGGAAGCATCCATTAATCATCTATCATCCTGTCTTGCCACTTCACTGCTCCAGCTGGGGAGTTGCACCAGTGTCTCAGGAGGTTGCACTGCTTCTTCCCTTCACGTGAAGCTCTGTTGGGGCCTTGCACATCCTCAGAGTCTATCAGGTTTCGCCCTTGCCTCCATTCCCCAGCCTCCATGTCCCCATTGCCTTGTTGGAGATCCATAAGCCTGTTCTGCAAGACTGGGTAGCGGGTGCGCATGAGATTGTGCAGGATGCAGCAAGCTTCCACGATGTTCCTCACCGTCTCTGGGCGATGCTGCATGGTGGTGAGAAGTACCTGGAACCTGTTGGCCAGGATGCCAAAGGCGTTCTCCACCACCCATCTTGCCCTGGACAGCCTGTAGTTGAAGATCCTCTCTTCACGGGTGAGGCATCTGGAGGTATAGGGCTTCATGAGGTAGGTTCTGAGGGAGAAGGTGTCACCCCCCACAATGAAGTAGGGCACATCTTGCGTGTTGTTGGGCAGGGGGTCTGGATCTTGGAAGCCCATGATGAGGTTGCATTCCAGCCCCTCCTTGAGGTCACTGGCGTTGTATACCTGGGCATCTGAAGCTGACCCGTTGCCTGAAGCATTGATGTACATGAACTTGTAATCAGCATCGACCATGGTGAAGAGGATGATGCTGAAGAAGCCCTTGTAGTTGAAATAAATGGACCCTGAGTTGGCTGGAGCTTTGCAGGCCACGTGCTTGCCATTGATGGCTCCAACGGTGTGGGGAAAGTTCCACTTCTGATACCACTGCTCTGCAACTTTCTTCCAGCCTTCTTCAGTGGAGGGGCACTGGAGGAGCTCCTCCAGGTATTCTTCGATGATGGCCTGCACCACTTCTCTGACCACAATGCTGATGGTGTTGTGTGGCGCCCTCCAGCCATACTGCATGCTCCTGTTGGTGGTCCCTGAGGCCAGGTGGTGCAGAGTCAGTGCCACCTTGAGCCCAGGATCCAGGCTGGGCCAGAAGTTGGTGTTTGCCTTGGTCAAACTGGGTGTCAGCCACTCCACAACTTCGTCAAACATGGCTGGAGGCATCATCATGAAGTTCTGGAATGCACGAGGGTCTTCGTTCCTCAGCTCCACCATCAGCTTGTTGTACAGTCCATACTCTGCTCTTCTCCCGATCTATCTTCGGACCCAGACGCTTCTTGGCCGGCTCCTTTTCTTTCTGTAGAACAGTTGAAAGAGCCTGTAGATGGCTTCGCACTGTTGCAGAACGATGGTGGCTACCAAAAGGAGTGTGTTATGATCCATGGTGGACATCAATGGATGCTGTGGAAGAGCAAGAGCCAGATGAAGGCTGCAGAGGTCTGCACAGCAGGGCTGCTGGAGTGAAAGTGAGATCCAGGTGAGTTGCTCCCCCTTTTTATAGGCAATATAGGTTTTCCACTAGGTGTCCTTTTGCATCCTCTAGGCATCCTCTAGACATCCTTAATATCCGAGATAGGTCCCCTCTGCGAACGTTTTTTCCATTTTAAATGCTTTCTTTGCGAGCTGCATCCGCTTTCATCCTTTCTCCGTCCGTGCTACTAACGCTTTGTGTCCATTCCGCGTCCGTTTCGCTTCCTCCCTGTGTCCGCTTTCTTCTGGAGCGGATTTGAGTTGCGCGGATGCGCAGCGGATGCCTAGCAGACGTAGCGGATGCGTATCGGATGACGAAGGATGTTGAACGGATGTTCCCCGTATGCGTTGAGGATGCAGAATGGACGCGTTGAATACATTTTCTGCTCAAAAAGTTTTGAGCAGCTCAAAACCTTTTGAGCGGATGGAACCTCAGTCGACGGATGCTGGAAGGATAGAGAGGAAGAAAAATGGACGCAATGAGTACAGAACGGATGCATCATGTTAACCAACAGATGGCAAGTGTTTCTCTCCGTTTTACATCCTCTTTCCATCCATTGGTGCAGTGTGACATGGGCTTAACCCTTGTAAGCATCTGCATGTTCACTGATATATATTGTAGGTTTCTAGTCCCAAAGTTAAGGGTTATCCTCTGGCATTACAATGCTTCTGGGCCCCAAAAGGAACAATAAAAAAGATGGATGCTGAAATCCCCATGTTTTGAAAGATGGATCCTCTGTCTTCAAAAATAAATGGAACAACAACAACAACAAAGGAAATAGGAGCAATAAGGACCATCCCTCTGAAAAGAAGAGGAGAATCTAAAAATGTGGCAGATAGCACTCTGGAAAATCATTCTATAATTTGGCCCCAATGTTTTGTTTGAATGGAAACACATACCAATATCCTTTTAACCTTTCACATATTTTGTCAGATTTATATTTGGCAATTAAAGAGATTTTTCATTTTTCAGAAAATATAGAATATATATTGTTTCTAATAGACTAATTGCACTTACTGTATAAGTTATCATTTTTTAAAGACATGAAATAAAACCCAAATGCTGCTATATTGATTTACTCAAATAATAATCCTTAATTGTTTCTATTGACCATTTAGTATTATTAGTATTATTAATTTAGTTTTGTTATTTTTTTAGAAATAATCCTGCTAAAGTCAATAGTTTCCTTCAGTTCTCCACTCATCATTAATTAAAAACATATTTCCATTCTAGTCTAGAAATCTTCAACCAGATTCTTGGGCAATTGTACTGCTAAAACTAAAAAATTCTTCAATACCTTATTCTGGAATTGACAGATATTCCTTCTTGAGTTAAAAAAAAAAAAAAAGATTCTGCAGAGGTGATCCTTTTATTCCAGAAGGATGCCTTCCAAGATCTTCAGTGTGGAAGATGTCATCCTTTCTGGTCAACTTGCTTGGGAAGAAGCCGGAAATAGCACTGCTTCCTGTCCTTCACCACAAACAAGCCAGGGAGACACACTTTATCATGATGGAAAAGATTAACATTGATCAGTATGCAACTTTAACAGAGCTCTTGTAAAACTTTCCAGTATCTGTCCTCAAATCATCCCTCATCTGCTTCATTCCCACTGGTGTAGGTGAGAGGAGAAGACATTTTGTTTTAGGTCAGCAGATTAAACAGACTCAAAAGTGTCAAGACTGACAGACAAGAGCTCTTTGGGGATTAGGAAAATTATTTCCCAGGTACCCATCTCCTGTTGGAGCAGTTCTTTTTTAAATCGGGTATGCCAACAGCTTCACCTGTACAGTATGATGATCTGTCCCCCTCATTTTGAAAAAGAGGAAAATTGTCAGAGAAACTTTTAAAAAGCTACATCCAAGGTATTTTCCTGGATATTAATGAGCATGAAAATTATTATAAGAGACAATAAAGGAAACTACTACAATGAGATGGATGGAGCAATTTCCTTCTCCCCACTTAGTAGCTTATTGAATCCTGATTTTACAGTTGTGTACTTTGAGTTGCTCACCTCAGTTAATACATGAACCACACCCAGATTTTGTGAACAATTTGCTCATTTTTCTTCACGTCTCTCTCCAGCTTTGAAAACAATTGCCTCTTATTATGTGAGGATTACCAGATCTGGGTTGCAAAAATACAGACTGTGAAAAAGCAGCAGTGCTGATCCACATTTTTGTAGCCCCCATCAGATACAGGGAGTTCACGACTTACAATTGGTTGCTTAGTGACTGCTCAAGGTTACAACAGAGTTACAAGGTTACAAGAAGGGGACTTATGATCTGGAGCCATAGTTAAAACAATACTGTATTTTTTAAAAAATAAAAATATATTAAAAAGGACAACCATATTTAAAAAAGCCTTGGTGACGCAGTGGTTATCATGTAGCATTGCAGGCTAATTCTGCTGGCTGCCAGAAGTTCAGCTGTTTGAGTCTCACTGGCTGAAGGTTGACTTGGCCTTCCATTCTTCCAGGGTTGGTAAAATGAGGATCTAGGTTGTTGGGAGCAATATGCTGACTCTATAAAGTGCTTAGAGAGGGCTGTAAGGCACTGTGAAGTGGCATATAAGTCTAACTGCTATTGCTATTGCTGAAATACAATGTATTGTTTGAGCTGCTGAGATAGACTGGCATCAGTCATTCAAGACAGTAAACTAATCATTTAAAATATTCTCTGTAGTGTAACTTCAGTGGTTTGGGTTTCCCATTTGCTTCTATTAACTGAGCCCTTGACTTCAGTAGGCAAAGAGAACAGGAAGAGAAAAGTTACATTTAAAAAAAGAAGATTCAATGGTAAGAAAGGAGGATTTAAATTAAATTGTCCCCCAAGGCTTTTCAAGAGTTTAAAAGAGTTATGAACCACACATTTCCAGAATCTACAATTACCTTCTCCCCCCACCCTCCAAAAAAGGTAGAGAACGCTGATTGGTAGTCACACATTGATGCTATGATTGTATATAAGCTGTAATAAGCACATGAGTCTTGATAAAAGGGTTTTCATCCTTCAAAATGAATTGCAATGAAAAGATTGCTGAAATAACCCTGGCCTTGGGTTTTGCAACATACTAATTGCATAGCTGGTGGCAAGGCCTGGAGAGTGCAGACAGGATGGTATTTAATTAAAAGGGTGAGAGGCTTTAGGCACAGGTAGGACTATGCATACTCCATTTTCTCAGTCATTTACATACCAGAAAGCAGGGAATTTCCCAGGTTTTCCCAGATAGTTGATCTGGTGACCTTTACAACCTTTGGGGAAGTGCCAGTGCCAAGGCCCTAGAGTGGGTGGCAGCATTACTATGGTAATTTTGCTTATAAACTAATGAGCACAGAGGCTTGGCAGTTTGTGTCAGGCAACCAGCAATCATTGTTTGTGAAAGGAACATTCACTCAAGGCATTCAAGGAACAAAACTTGCTAGGTATAAAGAGTACATAAAGACTACTTAGGAACTCTTGTATTTTGTGGATCACCATGGCTCAGCAATGGACCAGCACATGGATAACCTTGGTCTGGCTTAGAAACTAAAAGCAGGCATAGTTTTGGGTAATATTTAGTTGAATTCCTCTCGGGCAAGTGTCTCAAACTTGACAATTTTAAGATATGTGGACTTCAAGTACCAGAATTCCCCAGGCAGCTGTGAATTCTTGGAATTGAAGTCCACACATCTTAAAGCTGCCAAATCTGAAAACAATGGGAATACAAGGACCATAGGCTACACTGGGAAGCTGAAAAACATCCTAGAAGAATATAGAAGTAACTCACTTCCATGCTGCTAATGCATGGACATGAAACCATCACGAGTGGAGAATGACTCAAAGAACATGTTATTCTTTTAAATACAACACAAAGAGAAAATGCAATAAGTACAGAAAGGGAGACAGGGAAAGAGAACATTACTTATTGTAAGCCACCTTGGATCACCTCTTGAGTAGCGTATAAATTTCATAGCAAAAAAAAAAAAAACAACCCCAACCATGCCATTATGAGACTACAGATCTTGATACATTATTTATATTTGCATTTTTCCTCTTTCTACCCCATCCCTAGCACTTTCTACCCCATCCCTTTCTACCTCATCCCTGTACTAGAGTTACAATTAAATTGATGCATATCAGCTAGATAGTACAAACCTTAGTCCAATTCAAACATTTTGTTGATGATTGACAATAGAAAGCACTGAAAGATAGGCATCAGAGATAGTGATCTAAGGTGAATCTAGGGCTTGGAGGGCAATGGTCTTCCACCTTCTTGTCAAAGGATGATTTATTATTTGTCAAGCTACAATAGTAAGGGTCTAACTGTAATGTTTTCCACATGCAAAACTTAGTACTTAATTTCCATGCTGTTTTAAAGTTCAGACAGCATTCAAAGAAGGTATCATCCATCAATTTGTCCACAGAGGATGATAATCAGTGACACATCCTATAATGCTGCAGATACTAATTTCTTTAAGCCCTGGATCAGATATAGACAGTGTATCATGACAAAATTATAGTAGAGAAGAGGAAGTATAGTAATCCTTTTGCAAATACCGTAACATTTTCCACCTTGGGGTCTGACTACATTTTGAGAAAAGAAAGAAAGAAAACTACAAGAAACTAGGATCTGGTGAGGTTAAATCCTGACTGTAATTTCTGGGAGGGAGGCTGCTATCATTATTAACATGGGCAGGCATTAATATGGATAGGTAGGGTGTGACCCTGTAGTTCAGAGGTCCCCAATCTTCGGTCCCTAGCATGAAACTGGTTCACACAAGCAAGTGTAGCCCCATCCACAGGATGCATGCAGCACATGAAACCACATACCCCTTTCTGGTTTGCAGAAAAACCTCTTTCCATGAAACCAGTCCCTGGTGCCCAAAAGGGGGGTCACTGATGTAATTCACTTGGTCTCCTTAGAATCTTTTTGAAAGATCTCTGATTTTTAATGTTGATATAATACTTTCTTTTCTTGCCTTCTTTGGGTATGTAGAAATGAGACAGTGGGTGAATAGATATCATCTTTTAGATATTGTTGCAAAATAGCAGACTTGGCCAACAGTGGGAAAGGAAGCTGGTGAGTAACAGAATGCAGATTACCCCAACTTTTCTGGATCCAAATACCTAAGAATATTGGAATGTGAAGTCCAAGGTATGCAGTGGGCACCAAGAGGTAGTACGTTGTCTGTGGGTGTTGCTGGCCTGACATTACCTTTCTAGAAAGCTCTGATGCAACTCTGATCTGCTTTGTTTATGATCCAGTCCTTGCCAAACAGAATGGAAGTGGAAAGTGAACTATTGATACTTCCCCACCCACTGTGCTGTAAACATTGCTTGGGAGGGAATCGTTACACCATCTTCCAATCCTTTATATCTGCAGATGCAAGCACAAATGCACAGGTCTTTGGGAAGTCACGGATGAGAGAGAGCACAATGTGCAGCCCCTGGAGTTATCTCCTCCATCCTTAACAATGCTTGGTTAGTTGCCCTTCCTAACTGCCAACTGAAGACGTCCTTTTCACCTGACTGTTTGCTTAGCCCCGAACAGCTGTTGGCTGCAAACTGATCAAGGGGCATTCTAGGTCAATGCTTGTTGAGGGTAAGGTGAGACTGGGGAGGGGGGAGAGGAAGGGTGTCCTTTTTCAGCCCTTTTTCAGCCCTGAAGGACTTTAGCAGTTTATAGAAGTAGGCACAAATTCACAAACAACCAAGGAAGAAAGGCCTAATCCAAGGTAGTATGCCGCCCAGGTTCAGGGGAAAGAGAATGGGCACATGACAGAGCTATTCCTTGGGAGAGAGCCTAAAACAGCTATAAACCCATCCAGGGTTGCCAGCAGATGTTTTGAAATCTCTCAGAAGTTCTCTCTAAACCATTTTTAAAAGCAGAACAATAAAAGGTATTTTTACATGAACTCTGCCTTATGCCCTATTAAAATGCAAAGGGGTAGTCGGGGTGCACTATCTGCTGCCCTTCTGGCCTTTCAAAGAATTTCTCTCTCAGTGAACTTTCCCATTATGAGGGTAAGAAACTCTCCACACAGGGGTCTCCATCAGATCAGAACAATAAGCAGAGTCACAGAGAATCCTGAGGCACCTTGAAAGATTATATTTCATATCCTACAATCCATTTCATCATATATGTAAAGCATTATTTTAAGGGAAGTATCTATACACCAGTGGTTGGGTGTGTATAGGAAGGGGAAGAGTGAAAGAAGAAACAAATATGGATGGTGCAGAACAACAACAGCACTCCAAAACCATTACTGTGTGGGAGTGACATGATTCTTTCACTGATCATCAACACATTTAGTGTAGTAAGAACTCTTGGCAGTGTTTATTTAATCTTTAAGAAACAGAGTTTCTTACATTCTACTTCAGCTGTTTGATAAGAAAATGAGGTTTTTCTAGTGGGCATCTGAAAAATGTCCAGACAAATTGAAATATCCCTCACCGGTTTAAATATATTGCCATTTCCAATGTCAGGTCTTATGTATTATTTATCAATTTTTGTAGGAACTGTAAAGGATACTTTATGTATATCACTATAAAATAATTAAAACAAACTAAAAACAATTTCTAAGGAAGACTATGGATATGTTCCCAATACCTTTTATTTATTATGGTCGGGAAAAAAGGTCATTTGAATAACTCTAAGTTATCCTTACTGAGATTGTAAACCTGCCTAGGATTGTACCATTTCAAAATGCTAGGAGGTGGTTATATACAGTCCTATACCTACAGAAGGTTCAGGCTTGGAGCATTCACCCCATTTAACCCCATTTGTAATCTGAAGGTTTAGGATTGTACCATTTCAAAATGCTTGACAGGGGCTACGCACAGACCAATACCTACAAGAAAGTCGGCCTTGGAGTATTCACTAGGCTGAACCCCATTTAGAATCTGAAGTAAAAACTGAAAGTGAATAATCCAACAAAAGTTTCTACAGCTGAACTATAAATAGGCTGGGTTTGATAAGTAAAGGAAAACAGGATGTCACTAAGTCAATGGGGCAACTGATAAATGAAATAGCTCTTTGGAAATGATAAGGCTCAAGAGTTGATAAGTGAGGGTGGGAGAATCCCACAGAAATCCAGAGAAAACAGAAGAGGGGGAGATACTGTGCACCCTTCACATACAATAGTTTTAGGAAGCCCTCCCCAGCAGAGAATGGTTAAGATCAACTAATTGATGGAACAAGATTCAAGGCATTCTCTCTAGGATTCCCTTTCATATGGAATACTTTCTCTCAAGTTCCTCATTTGAAATTTTAAAAATCTTTTGAAATCATCCTTTTTTAAAGGGCTTTTAACCAGAGGTGGTATTCAGCAAGTTCTGTCCAGTTCTGGAGAGCCGGTAGTGGAAATTTTGAGTAGTTTGGAGAACTGGCAAATACTACCTCTGACTGGCCCCATCAACCCCATCTATTCTCTGCCTCCCAAGTCCCAGCTGATAGGCTGGGTCTTCTTTTATTGCCCTAAACAGGAGAAAGGAGCTGGAAAGTGGGGTGGGGTGGGGTGGGGTGGGAATGGGGATTTTACAGTAACCTTCCCCTGCCACGTCCACCAAGAACCAGTAGTAACCAGCATGCCCAAAGAACCAGTAGTAAAAAATTTTGAATCCCACCACTGCTTTTAACTAATATGATTATTTAGACATTATTGTTGTACTGAACCTACGGTGCTTTTTCCAAAAGGCAACTGCACTTTTTTGCTTTTTTTTTTTCTTTGAAAATGTTCTGCTTCTCATCCAGGAAGCTTCTTCAGTTCTAACTGACTGGTGAGGAATGGAAGGATTTATATCCTTTTGTTGTATTTGTAAAATTTTATTGCTTTAAGGATCCTTTATATGATGAATATATTCATGGACCTTGTTTGAAATGTTAAGTACTATTATGGCGTTTTACTTTATGTTTACTTTATATTTGCATTTTGTCCATTGCCTTAGGTCTGACTCTCCTCCAAAAAATTAACAGCTGTATGAAAAAAATAAAAATGCTTTTAGATCCATATAGGAACATATAAGGGCTTATATTCTAATTTAACTGCAGTGGCTATGTACAACCAAAGAGCTTAAGTGTTCTTGCCAATGGAATTGGTGCAATAAGAAGTCTCTCATTACCTCTTTTGCCACTCTTCTTTCCTAAGATAAACATGGAAACAATACCCTATATTGGAGAGATGCTGACTGTTACCAAAGAAACAAGCCAAGTGTTAAGCGTTGTGAAACTTGTAATTAGTTTGAAACAGAGGGCTGTCTGTTTCCAATATTACCTGGTGAATGTTGAGTTGAATTCATGCTGGGGTTAATGCAGTTAATGAGGCTGATATCAAAACTCAGATTTGTCATATATTCAGCATCAGGCGATACATTACATAAATGCTCTCTTATGGCATTCTGTGATTTAAAAAAAAACTGCAAAAAACAAGCGCAGGCCAATTGATTATGGGGATTAGGGCAACCTGAAGTGGAAATATTTTTTTTCTATGCCGAGATACTCGAAACTGCTGACAGTTGATCCCATTTTCTCACATGGTCCTGACTCTGATTGCTTTCTTAGTTCTGCTATGTACAATGTTAATAAAAGCACAGTAAAGTCATTCATTTAAAATATAATTGGACCATTCCCCCCCAGTAAAATATGCATGTTGCTATAATTTATCAAAATAATATTTTGATGACTAAAATGCTATATCCCTACTTGAACACCCTTCAAATGTGTTGAACTATTATCCTGTTATCCTTACATCATCTATTTCCTTGATGGTGAACCTATGGCATACATTGCCTGTTGCTCTTCTGGGTCCAGGCATGCGCTGACCAGCTGGCCTTCACGCAGTCATGTGTGCCAAAAACCAGGTGCTCAGCTTCCCAGCAAGCAAATGCTCTTCCGGTTTCCAGCACTCCCATGCACATGCACCAGGGAGCTGCTCTTCTTCTGGTGCTCCCCCCCCCCCCCGTGCTTGTGCTCCCATTTCAGCACTCGGTGCTGAAAAGGTTTGCCAACACTGATCTATTTCTTCTGCTGCAACTGGAGATAAAAGATGAGCCATGGTGGTGCAGTGGTTAAAATGCAGTATTGTAGGCTAGTTCTGCTGACTGCCAGTAGTTTGATCCTGACCAGCTCAAGGTTGACTCAGCCTTCCAGCCTTCCAAGGTTGGAGATCCAGATTGCTGGGGGAAGTATACGGTCTCTGTAAAGCACTTAGAGAAGCAGTGGTTCCCAACTTTTTTGGCTCTGCGGACTGGCGGCAGCAGAGGAGGGGATGGAAATGGATTCGTGCGCCTCCCTGCTGCCTACACAAATGAAGGTTTGCACGCCTGCCTGCCATTTGCGTGACCCAGTTTCCAATGAGCCACAAGGGGTTCCTAAAGGTTGGTTGAGAACCCCTGCTGTAAAGCACTATTAAGCAGTATATATGTCTAAGTGCTATTGCTATTGCTAGAAACCCAGATAAAAATCATAGGCATCTCTTACTGTGTGCAGTTGGGGATTAGGAAAAGATCTTGTTATTTTAAGAACTGATGTTAGAGGTTTTCCATCTATACAATTTTACTTTTTCTTTTTTCATGCCAGTTTTATCTTCCTTTAAATTCTTCTTTAATTGGGTTGTGCTGCTTGTTTTCTCTTACCAATAGTATATTATGCACAGTTTTTATTTTTTGTTATTATTTTATGGTTTGTTATCTGATCAGCACTGAAGGATCAACTATTGACCAGGCTCCAAATGAAATCAGTCATTCAAGTAATAGAAATATTTAACCAAATTTATTTCCATTTCCATTTCTGGAAACTGTTGCAAGGAACACTACAGGATACTTTCACATAACTATCTCAGTTTAGTTTTAGCCTTTATGTAAGTTGGACTTTGAAGAAGCAGGATAAGAAGAATATTGACACTTCTGAAGTTTTGTTTTGGGGAAAACTCCTGAGAATACCATGGAAAACAAAAAGCAAACAAACGTATCATCAAACAAATCAGCCCAGCAGTCTCACTTCATATGGGCAGCAATAAAAACCCGCCCTCTGTCAGCGCTGATGTGGTGAACTGTGTTTTAGCTCAGCTGAGGCACAGCAATCTGCTCTTCCGAGCAAATCAGCTGAGCTAAAAAACAAGGGAATATAGGACAAGGTAGTGTAGGAGCAGGTGGGTGGGGCAGACAGAGGTGGTATTTGCCAGTTCTCTGAACTAATCAAAATTTCCACTACCGGTATGCCAGAACCGGTCCGAACTGGCTGAATACCACCTCTGCAGCAACCTCATGGTCACATGATTTACATTCAGATGCTTGACAACTAGTTCATTGTTATGACAGTTGCAGTGCCCCAGGGTCAGGTGATCATATTTTGTGATCTTCTGACAAGCAAAGTCAATGGGGAAGCCAGATTCACTTAACAACCATGTTACTAATTTGACAACTGTAGTGATTCACGAAACAAATGTGGCAAGAAATTTAACAAATTTCTTACTGAGCAACATAAATTCTAGGCTCAATTGTGGTTGTAAGTCAAGGACTACCTGTCCAACATAAACTGCATGGGAAGCTTATTGAGAGTTGAAATTCAGCACTACTGGAAGGCCACAATGTTCCATTCCCACAATAAGACGTGTAGTTAGGATAATGCCAGTGGGAATGCAACGACATTACATCAGAGAGAAAATTACCATCTGTGATCTAACATTGAAAACATAGTTGCTCCTATTGAAGATATAAATTGGAACATAACAACCTGTCATTGTTACCATAGCACTGTATAAGCAACAGAAATAGTCTCTTTATGGCCCCTTTTATAATGTTTAGTGTTCTCTGTTCAATATAACTATTCTGTGACTGCCCCCTAGCTGTTATATTTTCCCCCATTCTTCATTGAGATGTGACTTCTTTTCTAGTATTTGCCAACTATGTGGTAAATATTGAAATGTGGCACAATAAATAAGGCAAACTGATTGCAGGCATGTTCTTCCTTGTTCTGAATAAATTAAGGAAGAAACAAGCATCTTCATCAGAATATCAGACAACTTCAACATCCCCCAAACCAAACATCCAAGAGAAAGAATTTGTGTTTGGAGAAGACGACTTTCAGAATCATTATTTAGGATTGACAGCCTAGTTCAGTTGTACCACACAGCTACTGTTTTAAACAAAGAAAAGAATTGACAATGTTGGACATCCACAGCAAAGACACAATCTTTTTGCTTATCTGTCTTTCATCTTTAATGATTAATCATCTTAATGTTTTATTGATTTTTATTATAATTTCTTTAATTGTTGTGAGCTGCTATTAGTGGAAATTGGATGGCATACACAGTCATAGACAAAATTTGGCAGAGATTTTTTTTTTTGCCTTTTATATTCCTTCCACTTTCAAATCATACTTAGTTGTAAAGCAGTATAAATGATAAAGCACTGTCTGAAGTCAGGCAGCTTATTAATTTAAGTAATACTGTAATAATAATCAATAAATGTTTGCATTTTCTTTCCTTTGGGGTTAATAAAAATGAACATTCCTCATTACTTCTTAATTAACTGTTAGAATGTCCACTCAGTTAGATATATTCCTATTTGGCCTTCTTTTACTTTATGTCAGTATTATAATTTCCAAAAAACCTGCATAAAACTGTGTAAATGATACACAGTACTGAACCAATGGGGAAAAAAAGTGCAGGAGGTATGGAGTCAAATTTCATATTCCAAACATATTGATTAATATGCTCATAAATTTTTAAAGCCCTATTCTTAAGCTTGATATTACTGTATTTAAACATGTTTTCTTCCTTGTCTCATGTTCTATGTACAATGAAAGCATTTTTTTCCATTGTTGTTTAGCAGCTGGATTTCTAAATGCATGCAGACGACAGGTAGCTTTTGTTTATTGACTGCATGTTCAGCAACTGTTCAAAGTTATAATGGCACTGAAAAAGGAGATCTACAATCAGTCCCTATGGTCATATGATCACAATTCAGATGCTTAGCAACAAGTGCACATTTACAATGCTTGCAGCCTCCCATGGTCACGTAATCATCATTTGTGATCTTCACAGTCGACTTCCAACAAGCAAAGTTAATGGGGAAGCTAACAAGAAGTTGCAAGTCTTGTTCACATGACATCATGCTTAAACAACCACAATAATTTCCTTAATATCCAAGCTGGAACTGACATGATAAGTCAAGCATGATCACATAAGAATTTGCTTTACCACTATATTTACAATAGGATTGCCAGTCCCAATTGGGGCTGGCAACTGAAGACCATCAATCCAAATATTTTATTAGCATTCTTTGTTATGTTACATATAGTAGATTTCTCCAAGTTAAAAGTTCATTCTAAGTCTGAGAATCCCTTACTAGTTTTGATGTGATATATACTGTATATTCAATTTTGTTTCTATAGTATGTATATTTTAAGAGGACATTCAGTGCTTATTAGGAAGGTTATTAGAAAGTGATTGTGCAGCCTATTTTTCAGTGAACATCAGTGATTTTTTTGTCCTACATTATTGTTATTGTTATTACCATTGTCATTATTTTAGCACTGTATTTAATATTTTTCAAATAACCTGACTCAAACTATCCTACTTTGGACACATTATACAAAGATCAATCTAGGGAAGCTCTAATGTTTGGAAAGGTGGGCAAAAAGAAAAGGACATTCAACAGCAACTGGATGCAGTTATAGCAATGAAGAGTGGATTGTTCGAAGACCAGAAAAATCAGACTAGGGAGAAAATATGTCTGTATGGTCCTTAAGCATCAAAGGTGACGTAATGGCACATAATAAAACAATCCAGTTAGCATTTTTAATTGGTATGCTTTTACACCTAAGCATAATATAAGCAAAGCAATAAGAATATAGCACATTATAGGTCAGCATCAATAATATAAAAGAATTCATTCATTGTGCAGGGCTCTCACATGTTCCGAACAACTGTTTTTATTTGATAAAGCAATAATTCATTGCATTTGAATTATTTTACCTTCTTCAAACAGAGGTCATGAAAATGGGTTAAACTTCAGTCACCCTATATTGCTGGATTGTCAAAGCTAGGAAAACTAATTGAAAGGTTGGGGAATGAAGAATATAGAATCCATGTTCCATAGTTGGTTTAAAACACCATTTTCAATCCCCAGACAAGGTCCCAGAGATTCTTCCACTTTTTACCCTTCCATCCATATGCCAACTGTATCTGTCCTACTGGCACTGCAGGAAAAGAATTCTACATGCTCTAGGATTTCTGGCCAGCACTAATGCCCTTTACAATAGAAAAACAACTAGTGTGCATACTTTTGCTTTATTGTTCACAGGGATCAGCTGGTCCTGGGAAACCACTGTTTCTGTGAAATATCTGCTAGCTAAGTCATGATAAATGCCATTCTTTCTGAGAGGTTATTTACTGAGCACTTCTGGGAGTAGTTGGTTGTTAATGAGGCACCAAAAAGGAGACTGAGGAAGCTGCCAGGAGCTGGAGGAATCCTGCCAGGAGTTTAATGAAGTGTCAAAGAGCCTGGGTAGGAAAACATTGTCCTGGGCTTTGATGGAATATCTACATCTTTGCCTAGGCAATGGAACCTAATTTGCTCTCTCTGCAATGAAAGAGTGAACATATCCCCTGCCTAGAGCAAACACCCTTCAAAAGGCTGGAATTGGAATTTGGTTGAGTACCCACATAGCTAAGAAAAGGAGACTTCTGTCAGGAGAGTATTCTCCATATGGAAAAATATGCTTTAAAAGCAAAGGAAGCTGTGAAGAACCATTGGGGGGAAAAAGTCTGAAATAAATAGTTGGGCACCAAAGCAACCAAAGAACCAAAATATATACATTTCCAGAGAGATTATTATAGCTCAATAGCAAAGATTCTAATAGTACCTCAAAGATTAGAATTTCTTCAACATCCAATTCTTTATTGCTCTGACTCAAGTCTTCTGCTTAACCTGAAATTGCAATGCAAGCAGAGATTAATCTAAACGACAATTTCATTTTAAGATTTAAGGTTGCCAAATCAAATCCATTTTTAATGTCACTGTGGGAAAGAGCAAACAATTCTGTAACTTGCTCACTATTTTGTGAAATGTCACTTGTTCCTTATGAAGGGATTGCCCAACTAACAATAAACTTTACACCCTGTTTAAAGAAAATGAGTAAAGGCTGAGAAATAAGAGCACTGCTTCTCTGTTCTAGTAAGATTTGATGTAATTGATGATCTTTTGCAATCTCTAGGTACAAATTGACTTAATTAGTTTGCAAGGATTTACCTGAATCACCTACTAAGAACTTCAACGCAATACCAATCAAACATTGTGCAGTACCAACACCTGTATTGCTATTCCCTTAATCTACATAATGGCTGTGGGGAGGGGGCACAGTTGGGGCTGGAGATATGTTGGACTTTAAGCTTTGTAGCAATCAGAGCTGGCTGAGAATTATAGAAATTAAACTCCAACTGGGCTGTTGCACTTGCACTTTCTCTTGGCAGCATTAATCTTTATATCCCTCAGGTCTTTGAGAAGAAAAGCTGTTTCAAGCTGCACTCACTGCAGTGAGCCTAGGGATTGATACTGTCCTTAGAGATTTAGTGCAGGATAGTTTCTGGAATCAGCTGATGGATTCCTTAAATATGGGGGAAACTACCAATAACTCCCCAAAATTATGGCAGTACATGGTTAGAAAACTCCATACATGCATGCATTTATTAGATTTATATCTTATGCAATATAAAGATATAAATGCCCATCTTATGCAATATATCTTATGCCCATCTTATGCAATATAAACTTGGGCAGCTCACAAACAACAATAAAAGCAATAAAAATAAACATCACAAACTGCCTGTCCCAGAGGGAGGGTGGATAAAAATGCTAAACCCAGTCTAAACATCTGGCTGTCTGTGTGATGAACAATAAAAACAAAACCAGAGCCAAGAGGCCATAATCTGTCCATGGCAAAGGACTGATGTTAACATTCCTCTGATCCAGATAATTGCCTCACTACCCACTTGATCCCATGGATCACTTACACTCCCCCTTTCCTCTAGAATCAATCATAATCCATTCCTCTTTTCCTTTCTTTTTTTCCTACATAAGACTATTGATCTCTCAGATGAAAAAAAAAGTAATCAATAAATGTCTTCTTGACTCCTCTTCTTTCTTAATTTTCAAACTTTCTTCTTTCAGTTTAACTGTGCTATTATAATGATGAGTCAATACAAAATGCTTGCATCTACTGCTCTTCATCTTTTAACTGTATTGTTTAAATTGGGAGTGTCAAACTCAGATCTTCACTGCATCACGTGATGCATCAGGACTTTTTCTCCCTTTGCTAAACCGGGTGTGATAAGACAAAATTGAGAAAGACACAGACTATCTACAAATATGAGAAGGGATTTGTAATTTGTACACACTCATGCTACCTACCTCATGAGTTAAACAAATTTGGCTCTTTCTAAAGCCCATGTCACACTGGCCAACGGATGCAAAAAGGACACAGCGGATGAGCAAAATGTTCCATCTGTTGTTATCCGCTCTCAAAGGGGGCAAAAATTTGCATAACCGGAGCGGATAACACGGACGCGGGGAGGACGCAGGGTGGATGCAAAGCGGATGCGGAACGGAAGCCCAGCGGATAGAAGCGGATGGGAGCGGATGGCGCAACCGCAGGGCTTCCGGAGAGCCTCAGCAAAGTGGACGCGGAACGGATGAAGCTGATGCACAGCGGATGCACAGTGGATATAGCGGATGCACAGCGGAAGCCTAGCGGATGCACAGTGGAAGCAGAACGGATGCCGAGCGTTAATTGCGCATGCGGGGGGGCTGCATTGCATAAGTCCCCCGGATATAAAGGGAAGCAGCTCGCACGTGGCCAGCATTCTGAGGAAAGACCTTCTGCTGGACACTTCGAGTTCCTTGCCTGCCCTGCCTGCATGCCTGCCTGCCAGCCTTGCTGCCAGCCTGCCTTCCAGCCAGCCTTGGTGCCTGCCTGCCTGCCTGCCTTCCTGCCAGGCTTCCTGCCAGGCTTCCTGCCAGCCTTCCTGCCAGCCTTCCTGCCAGCCTACCTGCCAGCCTTCCTGCCAGCCTACCTGCCAGGCTTTCTACCAGGCTTCCTGCCAGCCTACCTGCCAGCTTACCTGCCAGGCTTCCTGCCAGCCTTGGTGCGTGCTTGCCAGCCTTCGTGCCTGGCTTCCTGCCAGCCTTCCAGCCAGCCTTGGTGCCTGCCAGCCTCCCTGCCAGCCAGCAACCCCACAACCATGGGGAGGAAGCAAAAGCCTCAGCAGCCTGCCGCCATCCCTGGCAAGAGGGACAGGGCAAACCTCCCGCCCCCTGCCCCTGACTCTGCTTCTGCTGGGGCTTCTGCTGAAGCTGCTCCTGGCGGTGGTGCTTCTGCTGGTGCTTACTCTGTTGAAGCTGTTCCTGGTCCTGCTCGTCCTGCTCATGCTCCTGGACTTGCTCGTCCTGCTCGTGCTCCTGGTCTTGCTCGTCCTGCTCGTTCTGCTCGTGATCCTGATCCTGCTCGTGCTCCTGGACTTGCTGGCCCTGCTGGTGCTTATTCTACTGCTGCTGATCCTGGTCCTGCTGGTCCTGCTGTTGCTGATCCTGCTGCCACTGCTGCTGCTGCTGCTGCTGCTGCTGCTGCTGCTGCTGATGCTGATGCTGCTGATGCTGATTATGATCCTGCTGGTGAGGATGATGATGATGATGATGATGATGATGATGATGATGATGATGATTCTGCTGGTGCTGCTGCTGCTGCTGGTGGTGTGGAGGAGCAGCCTCTACTACCTGGGAGCCCCTCTGATGAGGGCCCATCTGGTCCTGCCAAAGGGAGGAAGAGGCGTATGCGACAACGGGAGAGGAGGCAATACTATATTGAGGAGGCGCACAAGGACGAGGTGCTGGAGTGGCTGAGAGAGAATGACTATCTGTGGCGAAAGGGACACCGGCTGTACAGGGACACGAAGCAGAAGCAGGCTGCTTGGAGAGAGAGGGCGGAGAGTATGGGTTACACTTCGGAGGTGCTCTTCGGCTGGTGGAAACATATGCACACCTGTTATGGGAAGCTGCACCTCAAGAAATCTGGCCAGGCCACTGTGAAGCTGACAGACAGAGAGACCTACGTCATGGCCAGGTGCAGCTTCCTGGAGGGTGAGGTCCGCCACCGAGGAGCACCAGCAGCCCCTTTCATGACCCTCTCTCTCCGGCAGCCTGCTGAGAGCCAGTCCTCTTCCGGCCGAGAGTCAGTCCCTGTCTCCAGGCAGGTTTCTGTGGAGCGTGCCACGGCAGAGAACCCGCAGACAGGTGTGGTAAGCATGGTGGAGTGCGTAGAGGACTCCCTGGTGCAGTGGGAGAAAGGAGACATCGAGTCCACCACAGTCCTAGCCGCATCCACCACCACCCAGCTCCGCCTCCGCAGAAAGGCAGAGAGCCGGACAGCAGGAGGGGCAGAGCCACACTGTCCTGCTGGAGATCAGGGACACCATCCGCACCAGCATAGATCTCCTCTCTCAGCTGGTCCACACCGACTCCGACTCCTCCAACCGCAAGCCCTTCCTCACCTATGTCAACCAGACCCTCAAGGAAATGGCGGATCCACAGTACCAGCTGGTGAAGGACCGGATCACTGAGCTGCTTCACAACCCTCCAGACCCAGAGGAACCTGCTCCCACCCAGTCCAGGTCTGCTCCTCCACCCCAGGTGATGTCCCTCCCATTCCAAGGCTTCCCACAGGCCCTCACCTACCAGGGCTATGGCTACCAGGAGGTTCAGCAGCACAGGCAGCAGCCCTTCCCAGGCCAGGCACAGAGTCATCGGGTGACACCGTTGCCACCGGTTCCACTGATGCCACCAATACCACCCACGACAATGATGCCACCCACGACAGTCCTCACCCAGCTGCAGAGCAGACAGCCCCTCTACACTGCTCCTTCCTCCACCCCACAGCCAAGCCCGGCCTCAGTACATCTGTCATCAGTACTGGGGCTGACACCCCATGGCATGGAGGAAGGACCTCTCAGCATCACAGGTCTGAGCCAGTTGTCTGAGAGCTTCCTCAACACACTGTCCCCTGGGGACAGTGTCCTCTCGGGGTCAGGCACTCCAGCACCACCCACCACCACAGCACCTGGATCCTTCACTCCTGAGACTGGGCACACCTCCGAGTGACCGATAAGAGTGCCAGAGACCGGGTAGCTGGCTACCTGTGGACTTTATTTGGACACTTGACTTGGGTCATTTTTTTTTTTACAGCTTGTTGTTCAATAAAGTTTATCTTTGATTCACACACTTGCTTCATTTCTCTTTTTTTAGTAAAGTCTTGGTGGAAACTTTTAGAATTGGCTTAAGCCTTTGCATACTTGTGGAATGGGTTAAGAAAGCAGTGGGATGGGTTAAGATAGCAGTGGAAGGAGCAGGGATACCTTTGGGATGGCTAATAGCTGTGGGATAGATAAACCTCCAGTGCAAGCATAATGGGACTGTAGGGTCTACCCTCCCAGGTGCCACACCTATGGCCCTTTATTATCAATAACAATGTAAGCATTGATCCACACATGTCAACACAAACACAACTCTTTATTAAACGCCCTGTTCATTGTAGGCCAACCAAACATACATGGCCCAATCTCATCAGTAAGCATCTACCATCCTGTCTTGCCACTCCACCGCTCCAGCTGGGGAGTTGCACCAGTGTTTCAGGAGGTTGTGCTGCTTCTTCACCTCCCGTGAGGCTCTGTTGTGGCCTTGCACATCTTGAGTGTCGATCAGGTTTCGCCCTTGCCTCCATTCCCCAGGCTCCATGTCTCCATTGCCTTGTTGACGGTCCACAAGCCTGTTCTGCAACACTGGGTGTGCATGAGATTGTGCAGGATGCAGCAAGCTTCCATGATGTTCCTCACTGTCTCTGGGCGATGCTGCATGGTGGTGAGAAGTACCTGGAACCTGTTGGCCAGGATGCCAAAGGCATTCTCCACCACCCGCCTTGCCCTGGGCAGTCTGTAGTTGAAGATCCTCTCTTCACGGGTCAGGAGTCTGGAAGTGTATGGCTTCATGAGGTAGGTTCTGAGGGAGAAGGCATCATCCCCCACGATGAAGTAGGGCACATCTTGCGTGTCGTTGGGCAGGGGGTCTGGATCTGGGAAGCCCACGATGAGGTTGCCTTCCAGCCCCTCCTTGAGGTGACTGGCGTTGTATACCTGGGCATCTGAAGATGAGCCATAGCCTGAAGCATCAATGTACATGAACTTGTAATCAGCATCGACCATGGCGAAGAGGACGATGCTGAAGAAGCCCTTGTAGTTGAAATAAGTGGACCTCAACTTGGCTGGAGCTTTGCAGGCCACGTGGCTCCATCGATGGCTCCAACGGTGTGTGGGAAGTTCCACCTCTGATACCACTGCTCTGCAACTTTCTTCCATCCTTCTTCAGTGGAGGGGCACCGGAGGAGCTCCTCCTTGTATTCTTCGATGATGGCCTGCACCACTTCTCTGACCACAATGCTGATGGTGTTGTGTGGCACCCTCCAGCCGTACTGCATGCTTTCGTAGGTGGTCCCTGAGGCCAGGTGGCGCAGAGTGAATGCCACCTTGAGCCCAGGTTCCAGGCTGGGCCGGAAGTTGGTGTTTGCCTTGGTCAACCTGGGTCTCAGCCGCTGCACAACTTCATCAAACATGGCTGGAGGCATCCTCATGAATTTCTGGAACGCCCGAGTGTCTTCGTTCCTGAGCTCCACCATCAGCTTGTTGTACAGTCCGTACTCTGCTCTTCTCCTGATCCATTTTCGGACCCAGACGCTTCTTGGCCGCCTCTTTTTCTTCCCATAGTAGAGTTCACAGAGCCTGTAGATGGCTTCGTACTGTTGCAGAAGGATGATGGCTACGAAAAGGACTGTGGTACGATCCACGGTGGACATGATTGGATGCTGTGGAAGAGGAAGAGTCAGATGAAGGCTGCAGAGGTCTGCACAGGTGGGCTGCTGGTCTGAAAGTGAGATGCAGACGAGTTGCTCCCCCTTTTTATAGGCAGTATAGGTGTCCCTTTGCATCCTCTAGGCATCCTCTAGGCATCCTCTAGACATCCTTAATATCCGAGATAGGTCCCCTCTGCTAACGTTTTTTCCATTTTAAACGCTTTGTTCCCATGCTACATCCGTTCTGCATCCGTTCTGCATCCGTTCCGTGTCCATTCCGCTTCCTCCCTGCGTCCGAGCAGATGCGAGTTGCGCGGATGCGCAGCGGATGCCAAGCGGATATAGTGGATGCGTAATGGATGCGTAACAGATGTGTAGCGGATGCAGAACGGACGAACTGGATACATTTTCCACGCAAAAGCTTTGGGCAGCCCAAAACTTTTGGAGTGGATGAAACGTCAATAAACGGATGCTGGACGGATAGAGAGGAAGCAAAATGGAGGCAGTGAGTACATCGCGTTTTTGAACGGATGGCAAGCTTTTTTGTCCATTTTACATCCTCTTTGCATCTGTTGGTTCAGTGTGACATGGGCTTAATCCACGACTATCCTAATCCTAGGCATGTTTTCTTAGGACTCCAATCATTAATACAATGAAACTTACTCACTAGTAACAATGCATCGTAGATTTTATATTTTTTAAAAAAACATCACTTCTCCTCCTCCTTCTCTTTCTTCATATTCTAAACCAGAGGTCTCCAACCTTGGCAACTTTAAGACTTGTGGACTTCAACTCCCAGAATTCTCCAGCCAGCACTGGC
>BLBF01000041.1:1673891-1693775 GCA_015471245.1 Laticauda colubrina
GCCAGTGCTGGCTGGAGAATTCTGGGAGTTGAAGTCCACAAGTCTTAAAGTTGCCAAGGTTGGAGACCTCTGTTCTAAACTATTTCTACTTTTTTCTTTCCTGCATGCATTGCAACACAACTTCCTAAAGAGGCAGAGCCCAATTTGAGCAAGGTTTTCTCAGATACAAGTCACATAGGGTTAACAGATTGGCAGGATGGTTCAGATGTTGAACTTTTCAGCTGGAAAGACCCGAGCACTGTGTAATGGGATGTGCTCCCATTCCTTGAACTAATAGAACTGCAACTTTATCTGGGAAAAGACCATTCTAATTGCACATGATTTGCACGACTCTAGTTTTAGTTTCTATCTCTGCTTATTTGAAGCTAACGTAATCTCTGGAAATAGGGTTAAAGAAATATCACAGAGACCTAATGTTTTGGTTTAAAACTAATGGCCTCAAACCACAATGCTGACTTAGTTTATCTGTTTACATAATATACTAAAAACCTATTTTGATTTGGTTATGTGTACCCTGAGAAAAGGCACAATGCATACATTTAAAATATTACAGGTTAGGACACATCTAAAACAAATTACATCCAAGCTTGAAGAAGGATTGATATACCAGCACAGAAATTACTACTACAGTGAGTGATTTCAAATAGCCATTAGTAGAAATGGATAAATATTTCAAGCTTAAAAGCCAATCCTTCCCTGAAGGGATTTCTCCCTCACAACTGATAGGCAATGTTTCATAGCATGAGGAATACCTGGAGTGATCAAAGGCTCTCACAATACTTGAAATAAACCAGATTTCCCACAAGGACATTATGACTGACCCCCTTGGGACATTCTGACAGCCTCAAATTCTTACTCAGTCTTAAAATAGGAAGCTGGCCCATGGGGCACCAACTGCAAAACAACAGCAGCAGCCAACAGACTTCTGTTCCTAATCACAGTCACCTAAGGTAAGGAGTAGCAAATCTAAGCAGACTTGACACCCAGAGAGTCTGCCCTTGGATGGTATTAGAATAAGTATGATTTAAGCCTGTCTCATGGATGGGTTAGGGACAGGATGAAGGCAACTTCATGAGGATATTGCACAACAAAAGGCACCAGGATGTGTTTGTGGTATGGAGAAAAGTCCATAGTCCAATACTGCTGAATGAAACTAAAAGCATTTAATGTAGCATCTTATGTTTCTCAGGGGTTACCATTGTGCCTTGGAGATTTGAAAAGAAAGAAAACTTGGGTGGCTGTGTCGATTGTATGATAGATGATGATATGAATTTATTTCACTGTTTGTATTAACTGTATGGTTGGTTACTACTGCAGCTGCATGACAAGAAATTAATAGAACAAGGAGCCCATTTGAGGCAAAGAAAAAAAAAAAAGGTAGCATGTAAATGACACCGAGACAGAGTCAGAGGAATTGGCAGGGTTCAGGGTATATTTTCAATGTCTCCCAGATACTTATATTTACTGGCTGCTGTAGCAGCCGATCCATGGCCTGGCCAGTGGGAATGGGACTAGTCATGCAACCTTAGCATTATTTTCCTGGAACAAGGGCTCATGGGAAACCAATCAGGAGTAAAAAAAAAAAAAAAAAGTTGGGCACACATTCTGTATTTCCTAAGATGGCATTTCTGAACAAGCGCTAGGTTTATATGCTGCCATATCCAAAAGTAAGAAGTTAACACTGGCTAAATCTGTTGGATTGTTGGAAGAAATATCCTTCGGGGTTCAGTTCCAAGTGGGGAAAAAGACACTGGAAACATGGAGGCTGTTTGGAAGGTTTAATAGTGGACAGGACTACGTGGCCTGGAGTTCCAGAGTGAAAAGGAAGAGATCAAGAAAGAGGCTGAGGTGCTGAGAGTGCCTGGGTTTTATATCCTTTCTTGGGATTTGAATTGGAGTTTGTATTCTAATTGGCGGTCAGACCCCCATGGGGCCATGCAGGGGAAACTCTGTAGGCTGTCCTGAGTTCCAGGCTTCCTTGGGCCTCGCTGGATGATTATGCCCTTAAAAGGGCTTTTGGCAATTGCTATAGCTTTTCCTGGAGATTTTTGTTATGTAAAGTACTCTGGCCCAGGCCTTAATGGCCCACCCATTAACAAAGGTGGGGTGTGTTTCTGCTTCTGAGTTTCTACTCTTTTTTAGAGGAAATATTCTGCCTTTTTAATATTTCCTAGGCTATTTCAATTTTCTAGGAGAGGGATGGGTGCTAACTTCCTACAGGATGAAGTCTGCAATTATGATGTACAACATCATTAAACATATAATACTGCATGTCATAAAAAAGTAAAAAATATATACTTTCATTTATTAAAACCTATCAGATTTGTTTATAGTCCTTCCTCACATGACAGCAAGATTTATTTTTCCCCACAACTAGTATTTCCTCTAGGTACCTGACATATATGACTAAGCTAGTCATTAGGTATCATTTAAAACACACCTTCCTTCATCCTATCTTGATAGCTGCAACTTGGTCAGTGTGGATACTATTGACAAATGACCAGAAGTTGCATTGGTATAATTTGCAGCTAGACTGATAACTGTTTCAAGGTTCAAGGATATGAAAACTGGAAGCTCTATGCAAGTTGCCAATTGCTTACTGGGCACAACTGACATAGTTATCAGTTATCTGTTAAAACTCAAAAAAAGCTCTAAAATGATTGGAGTCTGACATCTGAGGGATCACCTTGTCCATGTGGACCAACTCAGTTGTTCAGATCTGTAGGAGAGTCCCTTCAAAGATGCCTCTGTCCCACGCTGCAAAAGGAACTGTCAGAGACATGCCTTTTGCATTGTGGGAGGGGTTATTCTTCTATTTGCAATGACTCTGTTTTGCCTCCTCTTCATTTAGCACTAAGAAAAATCACTAATTCATTATATTTGTCATGAGTTACTGATTTTTCTCTGTGCTGAGTAAGGTATCAAGTGAGTAGGGTGTATGTGTATGTCAAAGAAGTATAAGCTATCCTAAGCATTCAACAGAGTAGAAAAGTAGACTATACAAGAAATAAATAAGCACAAGCCATTTTGCAGATCTTTAATAAGACTGTAAATGGGAAATTCACAATACTATTTTATATTTAGGACACCCCCCATATCAACATAAAATTAAAAGAGTTTTTTAAAAAGCTTTTTTCACAAGACAACCTTGACATGTGTTCATTTTTATAAAAATTAATGGTCCCATGAATTATCCATTTTTAATGTTCTGGATATAAATATGTTCCGTCCGGAAAAGACGCGCGGTAGACCGGGTTCCAACAAGTAACTCTTTATTAAGGGCCTGTCACATAGGCCGACGGATGCAAAAAGTGTGTAAAAAGGACATAGCGGACGAGAAAATTTTCCATCCGTTGTTATCCGCTCTCAAAAGTGCCCCAAATTTTCATAAAGAGAGCGGACAACAACGTAAAGCAACGGACGGGGGGAGGATGTAGCCAGGATGTAAAGCGGATGCTCCACGGAAGCCTAGCAGATGGAAGCGGATGGCACATCCACAGGGCTTCCGGGGGAGCACAGCGAAGCCGACACGCAGCGGAAGGAGCGGATGCAGAGCGGAAGCCTAGTGGATGACGCGGATGAAGGAGCGGACGCCAAGCAGATGCCTAGCGGATGAAAAGCGTTCACTGTGCATGCGGGGAGGATACATTGCGTCAGCCCCGCGGATATAAAAGGATGCAGCTCGCAAGCAGGTCACCATTCAGAGGAAAGACCTGCTGCCAGACACATCTCCAGCCAACAACCATGGGGAAGAAGAGGAAGCCTGTGCCACCTGCTGCCAGCCCTGGCAAGAAGGACAGGGCCACCATCCCACCCCCTGGCCCTGACTCTGCTTCTGCTGGGGCTTCTGCTGCTGGTGCTGACTCTTCTGCTGCTCGGGCTGACTCTGCTGGTGCTGAGGCTTCTGCTGGGGCTTACTCTGCTGGCGCTGCTCCTGATGCTGGTGCTCCTGCTGGTGCTTACTCTGCTGGTGCTGCTCCTGGTCATGCTGGTCCTGCTGATCCTGCTGGTGCTCCTGGTCCTGCTGATGCTCCTGGTGCTCCAGGTCCTGCTGGTGCTGCTGGTGCTTACTCTGCTGCTGCTGATCCTGGTGCTGCTGGTGCTGGTGCTGCTGCTGCTGCTGCTGGTGGTGGTGGTGGTCCTGCTGCTGCTGCTTTTGCTGCTACTGTTGTTGCTGCTATTGCTGGTGGTGGTGTGGTGGAGCAGCCCCTAGAACCTCAAAGCCCCTCTGATGAGGGCCCAGAAGGCCCTGCCAGAGGGAGGAAGAGGCATACGTGAGAACGGGAGAGGAGGCAATACACAATCGAAGGAGAACATGAGGATGAGGTGCTCAAATGGCTGAGGGAGAACGAGTACCTATGGCGGAAGGGACACAGGCTCTATCGAGACACCAAGAGGAAGCAGGCGGCTTGGAGAGAGAAGGCGGAGAGCCTGGGCTACACTTCGGAGGTCCTCCTCAGCTGGTGGAAGCACATGCACACCTGGTACGGGAAGCTGCACCTCAAGAAGTCTGGCCAGGTCGCGGTCAAGCTCACCGACCGGGAGACCTACGTGATGGCCAAGTGCAGCTTCTTGGAGGGTGAGATCCGCCACCGAGGAGCAGCCCCTCTGTCTACCCTCCCTCTCAGGCACCCCACAGAGAGCCAGTCCTCTTCTGGCCAAGGGTCAGCTCCTGTGTCCAAGCAGGTATCTGTGGAGCACCCCACGATGGAGACACCCCCGACAGCTGCACTCCCCATGGGGGAGCACGTGGAGGACCCCCTGACGCAGTGGGAGCAAGGAGAGGGCACTTCCACCAGAGACCAACCCACACCCACCCCCAGCTCCACCTCCACAGAAAGCAGGCAGACAGGCAGACCGGAGGGACAGAGCCACACTGTCCTGCTGGAGATCAGGGACACCATCAGAAGCAGTGTAGATCTCCTCTCTCAGCTGGTACACACCGACATACCAGCCTCAAACCGCAAGCCCTTCCTCACCTACGTCAACCAGACCCTCATGGACATGTCCGAATCACAGAACCAGGTGATAAAGGAGAGGATCACCAGTCTTCTGCACAACCCTCCAGGCCCAGCTGAACCTGCTCCGACCCAGTCCAGGTCTGCTCCTCCACCCCAGGTGATTTCACAGCCCTTCCAAGGCTTTCCACAGGCCCTCACCTCCCAAGGCTACGGCTACCAGGAGTTCCAGCAGCACAGGCAGCAGCCCTTCCCAGTCCAGGTACAGGTTCATCGCACACCACCGATGCCACTGATGCCACCCATGCCACAGATGCCACCCACGCCACAGATGCCACCCATGCTACAGATGCCACCCACGTCTCACCTCGCTCAGCTGCAGACCAGACAGCCCCACTACACTCCTCCTTCCTCCACCCCACAGCCAAGCCCGGCCTCAGAACATCTGTCATCGGTCTTGGGACTGACACCCCATGTCATGGAGGAAGGGGCTCTCAACATCACAGGACTGAGCCAGCTCTCTGAGAGCTTCCTCCACACACCATCCCCTGTTGCCCTCTCAGGGCCAGGCACCCCAATGGCGCCTCAGACCAGCACTCCAGCAGCAGCCACCTCCACACCTGAGATGATGGGCACGCCTCAGAGTGACTGAGAAGAGTGCCAGAGACTGGGTTGCTACCTGTTGACTTTATCTTTGCTTGGGACACTTTTCTTAGGTCATTTTGCTTTTACAGTTTGTTGTTAATAAAGTTTATTTTTGCTTCACACACTTGGTTCATTTATTTTAGTCAATAAAGTCTTGGTGGAAACTTTTAGAAATGGTTTAAGCCTTTGCATGCTTGTGGGATGGGTAAGGACAGCAATGGGATGGGCAGGGATACCTGTGGTATAGGTAATAGCTGTGGAATAGATAAACCTCCAGTGCAAGCATAGTGGGACTGTATGGTCCACCCTCCCAGGTGCCACACCTATGGCCCTTTATTATCAATAACAATTTAATCATTCATCAACACATTTCAACATAAACACAACTCTTTATTAAATGCCCTGTTCATTGTAGCTCCACTCAACATACATGGCCCAATCTCATCAGTGTGATGAGACAAGCTGAAGGAAGCATTCATTAAGCATCTACCATCCTGTCTTGCCACTCCACCGCTCCAGCTGGGGAATTGCACCAGTGTTTCAGGAGGTTGCGCTGCTTCTTCCCTTCACGTGAAGCTCTGTTGGGGCCTTGCACATCCTCAGTATCTATCAGGTTTCGCCCTTGCCTCCATTCCCCAGCCTCCATGTCCCCATTGCCTTGTTGGTGGTCCACAAGCCTGTTCTGCAACACTGGGTAGCGGGTGCGCATGAGATTGTGCAGGATGCAGCAAGCTTCCACAATGTTCCTCACCGTCTCTGGGCGATGCTGCATGGTGGTGAGAAGTACCTGGAACCTGTTGGCCAGGATGCCAAAGGCGTTCTCCACCACCCATCTTGCCCTGGACAGCCTGTAGTTGAAGATCCTCTCTTCACGGGTGAGGCATCTGGAAGTGTAGGGCTTCATGAGGTAGGTTCTGAGGGAGAAGGCATCATCCCCCACAATGAAGTAGGGCACATCTTGTGTGTCGTTGGGCAGGGGGTCTAGCTCTGGGAAGCCCATGATGAGGTTGCATTCCAGCCCCTCCTTGAGGTGACTGGCATTGTATACCTGGGCATCTGAAGATGACCCGTTGCCTGAAGCATCAATGTACATGAACTTGTAGTCAGCATCGACCATGGCGAAGAGGATGATGCTGAAGAAACCCTTGTAGTTGTGATAAGTGGACCCTGAGTTGGCTGGAGCTTTGCAGGCCACGTGCTTCCCATCTATGGCTCCAACGGTGTGGGGGAAGTTCCACTTCTGATACCACTGCTCTGCAACTTTCTTCCAGCCTTCTTCAGTGGAGAGGCACTGGAGGAGCTCCTCCAGGTATTCTTCGATGATGGCCTGCACCACTTCTCTGACCACAATGCTGATGGTGTTGTGTGGCACCCTCCAGGCATACTGCATGCTCCTGTATGTGGTCCCGGAGGCCAGGTGGCGCAGAGTCAGTGCCACCTTCAGCCCAGGGTCCAGGCTGGGCCGGAAGTTGGTATTTGCCTTGGTCAACCTGCGTCTCAGCCGCTCCACAACTTCATCAAACATGGCTGGCGGCATCCTCATGAAGTTCTGGAATGCATGAGAGTCTTCATTCCTCAGCTCCAGCATCAGCTTGTTATACAGTCCGTACTCGGCTCTTCTCACGATCCATCTTCGGACCCAGACACTTCTTGGACGCCTCCTTTTCTTTGCGTAGAACAGGTGAAACAGCCTGTAGAGGGCTTCGCACTGTTGTAGAATGATGGCGGCCACCAAAAGGAGTGTGTGACGATCCATGGTGGAGATGACTGGATGCTGTGGAAGAGCAAGAGCCAGATGAAGGCTGAAGAGGTCTGCACCGCAGGGCTGCTGGACTGAAAGTGAGATCCAGGTGATTTCTCCCCCTTTTTATGGGAAATATAGGTTTTCCGCTAGGTGTCCTTTTGCATCCTCTAGGCATCCTGCAGACATCCTAAATATCCGAGATACGTCCCCTATACAAACGTTTTTTCCGTTTTAATGCTATGTATGTGAGCTGCATCCGCTTTCATCCTTTCTACCTCCGTGCTACTAACGCTGCGTGTCTGTTCTGCGTCCGTTTCACTTCCTCCCTGTGTCTGTTTTTCACTGGAGCGGATGCAAGTTGCACGGATGCACAGCGGATGCCTAGCGGATATAGCAGACGCGTAATGGATGACGACAGACGTATAACGGATGTTCCCTGTATGTGTAGCTGATGTATAACGGACGTGTTGGATACTTTTTCCGCTCAAAAAGTTTTGTGCAGCTCAAAAAGTTTTTTGTGCAGCTCAAAAAGGATGAAATGTCAGTAGACGGATGCTGAACGGATAGAGAGTATGAAAAACGGACGCAGTGAGTACAGAACGGATGCATCGCGTTAACCAATGGATGGCAAGTGTTTCTCTCCGTTTTACATCCTCTTTCCATCCGTTGGTGCTGTGTGACAGGGGCTTTAGTTAACAGCAAACAGTAATGGAACCTTGGCTCAAGCCGCGGCAGCCCTTTTTATAGAGGATTGCCTGCCGGCTTGTAGCCAATGACATTGTTTAACTTAGCCGCCTTTGAGTGGCTCCTTGGATTGGTTCATTGGTTCATAGGATTGGTTCATTGGTTCATTACTGGCCTTTCTGACCAATCAGAAAAGACTACTTGGAACCTTCCAAGTTATACAGAACAAAATATACATGAACCTAATTGCAGCTACTCTGTTTAAATAGTAATTTAATCAGAATAAAGTGTCAACTCTACTCTGTGTGGATTAAGTCTTAGATTATTTCTGAATTGGAGCATATGTTAGGTTTGATCTAAGTGCAAGACCTAATCAGATCTTTCTTAGCTTTTTTTTAATGAAAAGGATGAAAGAAGTAGTTATTTTTATATTTGCTTCAAAAATAACTCTTTTTAAAAAAATCAATTTGATAAAATCTTTCACAATGGTATACATTCTATGTTAAAATGTTGCTTATGTAATACCATGTCCAAGTGAATGAAAGCAGGAGACATCTTGTTTCCTAAACGTCCAGACACAACAAATCATATGCAGCAGTGGTTAAAGGGTTCAGTTAGTTATATTTGCTGACTTTTAAAAAGCCTTCTTGAGATAATATTGCCATTTCTGAATTAAGGCTGCAAAAACATTTACTCTGAAATCCACTTTCAATCTCATATTTCTTGACGACACTTTAATTGTACCTGGCAATCCTAGACTTCTGTGGAATTGGTTTATTGCACTGAGCTGTAATTAGTAATTGGACTACAAAGTGAGATAGAAACAGCAGAGGTGCTATAGTTCAACACTAAAGCATGTTGCTTTATGGGCAGAAGGTCTAAGTTCAACTCCTGATACCTCCCAGAATGAGTAGAAAAACTTGTACCAGAAATTTGTTCCTAAGGTTAAAGAGAAGGGGGTTTGAGACCCATTCTCTTTTGCTAATCAACCAAATTTCCCACCCATATTACAACTGAAGCAACTGAAATAGTAACACGAAAATAATTTTTGAAGAAAGTGCACAAGGATTACAGAATTACAGAGTTGGAAGGGACCTTGGAGATTTTCTAGTCCAACCCTCTTGCTCAAACAGCAGACTCTATAAAATTTCAGTCAAAAGGCTGTCCAACCTCTTCATAAAAACTTCCAGTTGATGGAGCACTCACAACTTCTGGAGTTCCTCTGATTAATTTTTCTCACTGACAGGAAAATTCTCCTTAATCCAAAGAGAGGTTGATTGCTCTTTGATAAGCTTCCATCCATTACTTCTTGTCCTGGCCTCAGGTGCTTTGGAGAATAGGTTAACCACCTCCTCTCTGTGACATGCTACCATGTCACTCCTAGACCTTCTGTTTGTTACACTAGGGCCTAGGCATACCCAGTTCCTGCAACCATTCAAGTGAAAAAGCATTGTAGATCCTACCGATAATATTTTTTCCTTCAACATATCTTTGTGAAAGGGAATTTTCAGCAATTACCAAAACAGCCTGAATACATTGCTACTCTTTAATAAATTTTAATCAAAAGTTGAGGAATATCTGTACTTAAAGATGTCATCATATGCAAGGCTAATACATTCTGTTAAGAAATATTATTTCTAATATTTCTAATATTAGAAATATTATAGAAAATCAAGGATATTATTAAAATATGTTGTCTTTCATTAGTCTCTAAATCTCTTCCCTCCTCCTCTTAGAGTGGCATCCCATGTCTCTCATAAAAATATTGTTTATATTCCATGCCCATAAAAGTTTAATAAATATTGGATTGCTAAAACATGCTGGCCGATGAATGACCTTCTACTTTAAAACAAATTTGATCTTTTTATTGCTATTAAATATGCTGACAGTATTGCCAATGTTCGTCCAAAGGGAGGAATACAGTTCTGTTTCTAAAAAAATGATATAAGCTGTATCTCTGGCATTGTATGCAAAACCTTAAACAACCAATAGTTTCAATTCACCTGACTAGCAATTAAATCATGTAGTGGTTGAGCAATATGTCTGTAAAGGTTATTTCTGTTGAACATGCCAGATTTATCCACAGCCAATCCAGGAGAAGAATCTCTGTCTTTAAACTTTACCTTATTAGTACACATATAAAGCAGGTAATGGTCACATGAATAGTGGTGGTATTCATTCTTGCTTCATATATGTGTTCCTCTATTCTCTCCCATTTACAAAATGGAAGGCAAAGGGCTTGGGATCATTTGCACAGGTTCTGTCTAGTTTTGCACTATTTGTTGTGCAAACAAATTCTTATATTCATCACCAACTTGGTTTTGATAGAATCAAATGGAACTATGGGTAAGGGACATAACAGAAGTAGATGAACTGACAATATCAGACTTTTCTTTTGTTAACATATGATTGAAATCACATTGGTCTGTTCTAACAAAGAAATAAATCTGACATATTGTTGGAGGCCTGGGAAATCAATGGAAGAGACATTAGACATAAACAGAAGACAAAGAAAAGGACTCCACTCATAGCTTATCTTATAAATGACAACTCAGCTCAGGTGGCAAGAAACCCATAAATAAGCTTTTCAAGTCATTCAGAGATTCTTCGTGAATGAAGTCATTATAAATGCCATTTCTAATTCTGCATGGGATTGCACTGTCCCAAACAGACCCAACGTTCAATCCGGGGGATCCTCCTGGACTTATGGCTCCTGCTCAAAGAGGCCTTTGCACACCTCAGTTGGTCCATCAGTTGCACCTATACCTGGACTATACCTGGTCACAGTAACTTATACCCTTGCAACCTCCAGGTTATACTATTGTAACACACTCTATATGGGGCTGTCCTTGAAGACCATTTGGAAACTCCAGCTGGTACAGTATGTTGGTGCCAGATATACAGCACGCATAGCACCACTTCTGTGTGAGCTGCACTGGTTACTAGTGTATTTCCTGATGCAATTCAAGGTGCTGGCGGTCACCTATAAAGTCCTACATGGCTTGGGACAGAGGTACCTGAAGAATTGCCTTTTTTTCAACAGCCATCTAGGTTAAGCAGATCCCATCAGCCAAAGAAATTGTCTGGTCAAAACCAGAAGGCAAGCTTTTTTCATCGTGGCTCATGCTCTATGGAATACCCCCCTTCAGAGATCAGAATGGTCCTAATGATGTTAGCCCTTCATAAGGCTCTAAAAATTTGGCTACATTTCCAAGCCTGGGCACAGCTTGTGTCAAGGACTTCATTTCCTGGCTATATGGCTAACTGGCTGAAAAGTTTGCTTTGTGTATGTTGAATTTTATGTTTTTACTGGTTTTTTTTTTTTTACTGTTTACTGTATTTATTGTTTTAAAATGTCTTTTTAATTGTAATATATTTACTGAATTGTAAGCCATCCAGAATCTTTGATGTAGACATTGAACATATATACATACCAGAAGTGGTATTCAGCAGGTTCTGACCAATTCTGGAGAACCGGTAGAGAAAATTTTGAGTAGTTCAGAGAACCAGCAAAACCCAACTCTGAGTGGCCTCACCCCCATCTATTCTCTGTCTCCCGAGTCCCAGCTGATCGATTGGATCTTCTTTTGTTGCCCTGCACAGGAGAACAGAGCTGGAAAGCAGGTTAGTGGGGTGGGGAGGGAATGGGGATTTTGCAGTAACCTTCTCCTAGGAATGGGGAGAGAATGGAGATTTTACAGTGTCCTTCCCCTGCCATGCCTACCAAGCTACGCCCACAGAACAGGTAGTTAAATTTCTGAAATACATACATACATACATACTTCTGGGAATTCCTTTGGCGGTTTCCAAGTTTTTGTTCATTCTTTATTGAATCATGTGTAATTTTTGTTTCCTTGATTTCCCCCACCCCCCATATCCCACTGGACCCCGACAGGAAAATACTTAATTCTGTTGATCCATTCTTTTTTGTTTTATATTACTGAAGTCCAATGGCTCATCTACACAACTTTCCTCCTATTCTAGAGGTTGGAAGAAAATTTGTTGGTATTAAAAAAGAATGCTGTTCTTATTGTGCCTTAGCAACTGCCCTCACACATCTCAACATATGGTTAATTTGGGATTGTGGCTGGTGAATGCCCTATTGTCCTTCCCCCCACCCCCAAAAAACATGAATTCTGTGTCACCAGCAACTGCTCCCCAAAACATGAAGAGATGGTTCAATAGCCCTGCCCTGCTAGACAGGGCTAATCATCACAAACTGTTTTTTTTAAAAACCCTTTTTTAAACCTTCCACAGGAAGGTTCATGATTAGAATTTTAAAAGAAACTCACAAGTCCTGCCACACAAGTCCTCTGTCCATGCAAGTTCACTTTCCTATCCAGTCCCTCTTAAGCTATTTATTCTTACTGTTATCATTTAATTGTTTGTTTTATTTGAACAGTTAGCATCTTGGTGCCCAGACGGCAATTCTGAATAAAGTGTTGATGTTTACTATAACTGATAGATGGTTTACATTAATGTTGATGGGAGATGTGGTGGAACCTTGCTTTTGGGCTTCACCATTTTAAGGGCTACAGTTAAAAACAATTTGTTGTGAATTTGTTTGTGAATTTGTTCTAAACTGTTTCAGGTTTGGGGGAAGAAAAGGTTGAAGTGTAGAAAGGTCCATAGCAATGTTTATTTATCCATTATCTATGGATTAATATTTCCTGCAAGTGGTAACCTGGTTGTGTTCTTACAGTAAATATATGTTTCTGCAGCATAAAAAGCAGTAGTGCTCCACCCTAGTTAAGCAATCACTCAGTTGTCAGTAATCTTCTATAAATTACTCTGCAGATATTAAGAATGATAGAACCGATCTCCAAGCTTTTAAAAGTTTCACCTACTGATTTTTACCATTTTACAAACACAGATTATTTGCAGCTCAAATTGTTTCTGTTATGTTTGTTGGTAACAACAGGTACACAGGCACTATACCACTCTTGACTTAGAAATTTCTATACTGTACTTATGATTTCAAGTAAATAGGTCTTCTAAAATTATCTTCATGCAACCAGCCATGCTATTAATTACAGACTAATACTTTCTGTTCTTTCAGGCTTGTAAACAAGACCACTGTTTTGATCTCTTTCTTTCTTTTCCTTTCTTTTTTTATGCAGATGAGAAACAGAGGGTTTGTTTGAGAGTGAGTCACTCATATTTTTAACTTGGTTGGAATCTAGAGGACAAGGGTTTCTTGTAACCTAAGAACAGTCATTGCCTAAAGGCTGGTTAATATTTGTCCAAAGTTCTAAAGATGAAAAGGCTTCCATTAATGTTGAATGCATGCATCTGGACTATAAAATGCCTATGCAATAGCAAATAAAATGGCCCGGGACATTAAATTTTGAATTAATATGAAATATGAAAAACAAGTAGAAAGGTAAGAGCCCGAAGCTTTTAATTTTAGATTTGATAAACATTTTTTATTTACCTACTCTGTAAACTAGTTTGTTACAAGAACCAAAATTCCAGATGTGGTACCTGTGTGCTTACAGAATTTTCCTTGGTGTCTATTAAGGAGAATCCTTTTAATAAATAATAAAAAGAAAAAAATGTAACTGGGCCTAAAACAGAACCTTGGAGTACTCCACTGCATGTTTCCCTCCATGTAAACATAATGCCATTGAGGACTACACATTGAGTATGGTTGGTCAGCCAGTTATGAATCCATCTGGTGATGATGTTGTCTATCCCTTCCTTACCAAGAAGTAGGTTGTGGTCTACTTTGTCAAATGCCTTCCTGAAGTCCAAGTATACTATGTCCACAATATTTCCCTAGTCTACTAATTTAATCACTTTGTCAAAGAAAGCAATAAGATTTGTCTCGCTTGCTCTGTTTTTGACAAACCTGTTCCCTTCTAGTAATAGCTTTGCTTGTTTCTAGGTGTTTACAGATCTCTACAGATTGATTATTTTTCCAGGGTTTTCCCAGGTATTGCTGTTAGGCTGATTGGTCTGCAGTTTTCTGAATCATTTCCCCCCTTTTTTGAAGAGGGAACCACATCAGCCTTTTTCCAGTCCTCTGATAATTCCCCTGTGCTCCAGGATCTTTGAAAGATATGGTTCAGTGGTTCAGAAATCACATCTGCCAGATCCTTCAGAATTCTGGGATGTAATCCATCTGGTCCTGTTGGTTTGTACTTGTCTAGAGTAGACAGATGTTGTCTTCTCATTTTCTTTCCTATTTCGACTTGTATTTCAAATTGTTTTTTTACAGTACAGCTTTTGATAGGTTGGACTATTTTTTTCCTTTTGTGTAAAGACATATGCAAAGAATAAATCAAGCAGATCCGCTTTCTCCCTACTGCCCCTCACCTCCTTGCCATCTTCTCCCATCTTCTCCCATTAGTTTCCTTGACTTTTTTCTTCATTTTTGCATGTTGAAACTTTTTTTATTACATGCAAAACAAAGCCATATCCTCAGTTATCCTTTTTTATTTTCTAAAATATCTCTGGGTCCCATTCAAACAGTGTGAACAGTATTATTGAGGGGGTGGAACATTCCAGTGTTTAGTAAATATGTTCTTTTATCATGAAAAAAGTCACATAGATGGAAATTGCATTCTGGGTGGCTGGAGTTAAAATGAAGTTACCTTCCAAATTTGCATTATGGCAAATAAGTGGTATTTCTTGGCTCCCTCCAAGTGGCATTTATGCAATGCAGCTACTGATATAGTATAACTGAATATTCCAAATGTATTCAACAGCCCAGAAGCATTGGTTGGACCACAGATTATTTTAATAAAGATTTACAATTATATAATATGTTTTCATTTATCATCTATTATACAGAACAGCAATTCAACATTTGCCTTCTTCAACCTGAGGTTGTCCAAATATTTTAGTGCTTTCCTTTCTTGTTCCTTCTCTTGAATCAGTAGTCTGGCTACAGACTGTTCCCTGCCAACTACCTGGCAATTCTGGAGACTAGTCCAAGCACCTCTGGAGGTTGCCAGGCTGTAAATTATTTATCTTAATCAGACATTGCAGAAAAGGGAGCCTCTCCCTGTAGAATAAACAAGTAAGCAGAAGGAGCAGTCAAGGAATCATGATTTTAGAATAATCCCTCCCTCCCTCCCTCTCTCTCTCTCTCTCTCTCTCTCTCTCTCTCTCTCTCTCTCTCACACACACACACACACACACACACACACACACTACTGTCTATAAAAATAGGCAAGTGACTGAAGAACAACCAAGCAGTTGAACAAATTCCAAGGTGTGATATGGCACTGCAGTGCCCTCTAGAGCATCTGGAACCCTCTTCATTAGATTTGAATAGATGGGATCCCAGTTTTAATTCCCACAAGAATAAAATGGAAAACCACTGAAAACCTCTGCATCTTTAATCTGTAATTCTATTAAACTTTGTTAGAAAGTTAGGTTTCATTCCTAGATAATTTCTGATTTTCTAGCTCAACCCAGAACATCATAGATGGAGCTCAGTCTCTGGGCAAAGAAACAATCCACATTCTTTGCTTATGGGGTTTTCATGTATCTTCCACATTCTTTCAAACTGGGATTGAGTACTTGGAAGCGCACACCAAAAAAAAGACTTAACTCTGAACATCCAAGCATGTGGCCCAAAAGGTCTTTCTCCAATTCTCACCTCTGCAAAATAAAATAAAATAAGCCCATGTGCTGAATGCTGGAACCAAATATTTTATTCAAGGAGGTAATAAGTAACTAACTTAAACAAGTTGACTATTGATTTCATTTGGAATTTTCTCTGTGTATGATTGCTTCCTTTCCTTGCTTGCTCTGTATCTTTCTTTCCCCCAATTAAGTCATTTTCTTTCTAGAAATTGGACTTCATTGCTTAGAAGAGAATGCCTAATCAAAATCTTCCCTGTGTGCAAAACTTTTGTTGCAGGTTTGGCACTTGGTTTGGGCAAGAAGATCCAAAGTGTCTTTCTTTCTAATTTGTTAGACCTTGGTTGAAGGATCAACCCCTGGGGAAAAGGATGAAGAATTCTCTAGCTAGACAAAGAGCAGCAGGTGACTTAGACTGACCCACGGCAGCCTGCTGAAGATATTTTTTACTGAAGCCTTGGAAGAAGTGATGCCAGAGAAGTTTTAAATGATTATACACACACACATATCTCTCTACACCCCTCATATTTGTAATAAAAAATTCTACATTTTGTTGCATTGTAGCTAAACTACTTTATGCCTTCTCTTTTTTCATTCCATGTATGTGCCTTCCAAATTGGTGGTGAATCTGATGAATCTACCGGATTTTTTGTTTAAAAGAAACCTGAAAAGCTTTTACTATCTTCATGACCATCTTTGTATTATATTGCATACAGTACTGCAGTGGGAGGCTCGTTTCTTAATACAATAATTGCATGATAATCATTTTCAGAAGAAAAAAGCCTCAAGAAATCAACTAGTCTCATGGAAAAAAATTTCTGATCCAGTGGGTTTTTTTATTTGAAAGCATGTCTGAAAATAAATATGATTCTAGAAGTATAGTATTTTCCTTTTTTAAATTTAAAAATAATTTTAAAAGTCTGGGGACAAATAGGCCATAGGCATCATCTTGAATCCATGTACATGGCCGTCTTGCTCCAATAGACCCCCCCACTTACCTTTGCCAACATTGTATTCCCTCATGTCATGAGGTAACCTCTGTATCATTGTCAGGTAGGTACCAAGGGCAATTCTCACTGAAGTTTCGGTTGTTTGCCTCTCATGAATGCTTCTCTTTGCTGTCCATCATAGCAAAGCCCAACTGCCCTTTCCATCCTTTCCATTGAAAAGGTGATTTCTGCTTGGCAGGAATGCACGGCAGTTTCCGCATGGCTTTTAGTATATACTTACAGTGCTTTGGGCCAACCATTGGTCCATGACAACTGAGTCTATTGGTTGTCTGCCCACTGACATCTATTTGCTCATAGATAAAATAGTATCCAAACTGAATTCAGATAACACCTCTCCCCTCATAAAAATCTTGGGAGGGGGGTTAACATTGACGTATTTCCAGGTCTACATTCTGGAAGCTTTTGGGAGTTCTCTTCCACTGTCTCTGGGCCTTGGTTCATTTAGAACAGGGCTGTCAAACTCTTGGCCTGCAGGGCAGATGTGTCACACGCTGGTCATGCCCATGCCTGGTTCAGTGAAGGGGAAAAAAGTCCCGATAGGTCACATGATGTTGCCTTGACGATGTGAGTTTGACAGTCCTGTAAACTAACTGTCTGTAAACTAACTGTAGTGTAGTTAAGAATTTTTTCCCCATTTGTTCCCCACCTCCCACCTCTTTTGTAGTTTTTCCTCTCTTTGGAATTCCATCGCCGTTCTTCTTAAGCAGAATTAGGTTTCAAATTTATTTAACTGAAGCAAAAATGGAAATAAATTTTATATGTTGCTTCCTAATCCTTTAGTTTTATAGAATCTAAAAACTCTGCCTTCAGTTAATATATGTATGTATGTATGTATGTATGTATGTATGTACACACACACACACCCCACATTCATGGTAATGATCTTTCTCTGGAGCAACATAAAAGGTCACTTGTTCATAGAAAAAGAGTAAGATACAAATGATGTAACTGCTGTGCCTGGTCAGGGAAGGAATAAAATTATCCAAGAATACTAGAGGTGAAACAAAGAAAGCAATAGTAAGACTGTGACAACTATATAGAAGAGGACATGATGCAAGAGAACAATCTGATCAATATGAGGCCAAGTCATTTGGTGTTGCCATTCTGAATAAAAACATAGGCTTAAAGGGGTCTATTTAGGTCACTGGGTTCAGCCCCTTGCTGAGTACAGGAAGCCAGGTCAAAGCATCCTTAGTTAAAAGTGGTATTTTTTAGCTAAATCTGACTTCTTTAAGATTATTATTTCACATTCTGTGCTCTGGGGTAATAGAAAATAGATCATAGACTTCTGTGTAATATCCTTTCACTTGATTTGGGGCTGAGTTGTTTAAAGAAATAATGCTATAAAGATTCAAGCATTAATTTGAATGTCTTCATTCTGTGCTTGCATCCAATTGGCTATAACAAGAAGCCACATGTGGAATAGGGGTGTTCTGGGAATAACACTTTGAACTGACTTCTCTGTGATATCCTGGGAATGCTCATTTGCTGCACAGTTCCAAAATTATGCAGGATTTCTGAATCTCTGATGAAGGAGGAGAAAGTAGACAAGAACTCAGTTAAAGGAACATGATATGATGTCAGGTTCTTCAGACAAACAGACTTCAGATCAGGGGCAGCTCTCATTCCTTTTAGACAGAAATTACCAGGCTCCTGTGAATTGAAGTAGTTACAAAACTTTCTCGCAACTCAGCTGGTTGCACTGTAATAACATAGCCTTCACTGTAACTAAACCCAGTCCATTTCTTCTCTGTCAACTTCCCATGGCAAGAGTTCCTACCATATTGATGTAGACAGAGTTCATTGTTACTCCTTGACAAAGATAGGATGGGAACAAATGAACAATACATCAAACTGCAATGAACCTTTAAAATTACTGTGAAGAGATAAACCTAGAGGGCCAGAACAAATAATAGGACAAAGCAGTGTGTATTTTGGAAGAGTCAATTCTATTTGATGCCAGTATAAGAAAAAAAAAAAACCATTCAAGTGTTCATATGCTGATCTGAACAAGGTATTTCATTCCCACAAAAGAAAATGTTGATGCCATCTCCAAATCCCAACTCTGCTTCAGTTCATGCACCTCAGTGCAACAGCAATGAGGACGGTATAGTCTACCAGCTATATAAGTAACTTTTACTAGTAGGTGGAATACCGAAACAGGATAAATTTGGTGTGTCATCATGCTCAACACACAATGAGAAAATAAAATATTTAGCATTGGGGGCCATTTTGGATAAAACAAAGAGGCTATTAGGCAATGTTGTTTAACAGTGCATACTTAAAAAGACATTCATTTGGATGTGATCCAGTAAAGCATTCATGCCTGTAATACAGGGAGTATTGCCTTTTTATAAATAGGCTAATCTGTCTCCAGTATACGTGTAGATATATTGTTGAGACAACAGAGGTATTAACCCATTGGATTAAATCCAAATTGTTACTTTAATTTAAGGGACTTACATCATAGCTAAGTTGTTCCAAAATCATCAGTTGTGTCTGAGGTCAACAACTTGGTCTGGAACCAAATTGCTGAGATTAGAGGGAAGGAAGAACATCACGTAATCATGAAGTACCAAAAAAGTCAAGCAATGACTGGGTCTGAATATCTGAATTTTTTCCCCCAGAACCAGTTCTTTCTTCTAGACCCAGTTACTAAGATCCATGATGTTATCTTTTCAAAGTGTTATATTTATTTATTTTATTTCTTTGTATGCCGCCCTTGTTGTTTTATAAATAACTCAAGGTGACGAACATATCAGATACACCTTCCTCCTCATATTTTCTCCAACAACAACAACCCTGGGAGATGGGTTGGGCTGAGAGACAGTGACTGGCCCAAAGCCATCCAACTGGCTTTCGTGGCTAAGGCAGAACTTGAACTTACAGCCTCCTGCTTTCTAGACTGATGCTTTAACCACAAGACAAGAGCATGCAGGACTTTGCAGAATGCATATTAAAAATAAAACATAAAATAATATGAAAAGACAGCATGGAAATAATAAACCAACAAACCATGAAATACATGAGTTATGTGAAGAACATTTTAATTGTGAAAAGTTCAGGGGTATAATGTAGTGAGATTGTGTGTGAGATTGCAATCAGCAATCAGCATCTCACTATGGATATCAGGAATTCTAACCAATACATTTGGATCTAAAGAAAGTAAATGAACACACCTATTTATTTATTTACTTACTTACTTACTTACTTACTTACTTACTTACTTACTTACTTACTTACTTACTTA
>BLBF01000041.1:1693785-1770076 GCA_015471245.1 Laticauda colubrina
TTACTTACTTACTTACTTACTTACTTACTTACTTACTTACTTACTTAATTTGTATAGCCACCCATCTCATAAGTATAACTCTGGATGGTTCATAATAATTAAATTAAGAAACAAAAGAACAAAATAAAACAAAACAACATTCTATTATCTTAAAAAGAACAATTAAACACAGTCATATAAATCATCATATAAATTGTAGTTCCATTTAAAAAAATCATTGCAAGGCTAATTGCTTCTATTGAACCCCCAGGCATGATGGTACATTACAGCCAAGTCTTCAGGTCCTTCCAAAAGACCAGAATGGTAAGGCCAATTTTAGTAAAATGACTGATTGAGACATTAGCAATGCAACACTGGTGCAATTGTCTATAGGTTACTCATTTTCTTCCAGGAATCCAAGAGCTAGATCTGGGCCTAGTATAGGCATCCCCAGAGCATCTCAAAGTTGATGGGACAAAACATTTGGGCTGTTTTTTGCATTTGGGAGTTAGGAAGCAAAACTGGTACCTTCAGTCTTGAAAATATTCTAACCACATATTGCATGCTTAAAAACTCCTATTCCTCCTAGCACACAATGTCCTGCTTCTGTCTATGTTTTGAAGTGTATTGTTCTTCAATGTGCCACATAAGCCTTATGTGGCCCTCAAGCCAAAGGAGCTAAGGAATAATAATTTGATTAATTGGTTCTTACAAAAAATTTGCAGGAATACACACTTTGCAGTAATTAATATGTGTTAGAGCGCATTTTGGTGTACTGTGTAAAGCCAGTTGGGTGACCTTGGCCAGTGGTCTCTCTCAGCCCTGGGAAGAAGGCACTGGCAAACTATTCAGAAATCTTGCAAAGAAAATTGCAGGCACTAGATTTTAAGTCAAAAGCACCCCCCCACACATACACAAGTTAGTCCAACAAAATGGCTTTCACATTATAAAAGAAGAAAATAAAATGACATTGCAGGGATGGAATGGAAGATGTTCATTTCATGTGTCCTTCCTGTATCAATGCCATCCCCAACTCTACAATAAATCCTCTAAGTATCCCTTGCTTGGCCATTGTAGCAACATAACAGCTGCATTAATACATCTGGAGTAGTACTAAGTATAATAGGATACAACTTCTATGTCCCAGCTGTATGTCTCTCACCTGGAATATCAGAAGCATAGAATTACTCAGGTGAGTCATGCTGTAGTTCTCAAGCACAAATGCTCTGAATTACAAAACATACATTGAGCCGCAGTTAACAAATGACCCTTGATTTGCTGCGAATTCTTTAGGCAAAAGCTTTAAATCCACCGGCAATGAATTTTAAACTTTGAAGTTAATTTGGAACACTAGGCTGTGATCAGAAAATTATGAGGTTGGAATCAGGATCCGAATCTAATACTCAGATTAATATAAATGCAATTTGGTTTGAAGACTTGTTCTAGCTATGTCCTAGCTGTCCATCTCCCCACCTCCTGTGGATGCATGTGGGAGTGTCAGTTTTGGGAGCTTTCTTTAAACAATAGGTGGCTGTTGTCACTGCAGAAATTCCATGACACATCAGCCCCATTGTGTAACCCTTTTGTGAACTAAAAATAGTTCTCTTTATGACAGGAAATTGCCTTGGCGAAATTGCTCAATTTCTAGGTCACTGTAAAGAAGACAAACATTAATAAGAGAAACTGCTCTTATGTTCCCTGCAATTTCTGAACACTTCAAAGTTCTGAATTATTGAACTTGCTTTACAAGCTGTTTGGAAAGGATCAGTAACCATAAATGGGAAAAGCTTCTACAAAGCTACCCGAGACACTTTGCAAGTCGGGGTAGGCAATCCTGAGTTAGATGGGAAAGAAGGAAGTAGCACAGGGTTTTTCTCTAGGCCTCTCTGGGGTTCCATGAGAAACAAAGGACAAAAAAAAAAGACAAAATCTCAAATTCATTTTAAAGCAGCCAATTTCTTACCACCAGGGCTTTGCTTCTTGATCAGAGCTGTTTTTAACTAACAGCTTTTGAATCTGCTTTAAGACCCTTGAATTACTGTGTCATTTTCAGGGAAGGTATTTAGGGAGCATTCCCAGTTCAGCTAAGCTAGCTCTGCCTTTGGGCTTTCTTGCTTATTATTTTCAAATCTTGCTGATCAGGGGACAAATTGTGAATATTTAAAGCAGAGGTGAAAAGATACAAACCCAATGAAAATGGTGCAGCCAAACGGTCTTATTGCTGGTGTTTAATAACAAGGAACAGAGCCTTATTCATTGATTCTACTCAAGTAGTTCTTCCTGAAAGATAGATATATAAAATAAATTTGTGGCAAAACTGTACAATGCAAAGTCACAAACCTTTCTCCTACAAACCTGACTGCAAATAATCATTTATCTGAAGGAAACACTCCTCCAAACTTCAGTATAAAATAATGCAAAACAAATCCTGCCTCCCAATAAATCTAGGGGGAAAACCTATCTTCTCTGAGTGACATACAGAAGATAAAAATAGACAATTAGAATCAATTATATGAGCTATCTAAGTTAAAGCCCTTGTAAAAAATCTCTGTACTCAGACCCACATACTGAGCTTCTGTTAATATCCCGCTCCTGGTGCCTGCGGAGGGAAGGAACAGAAGGGAGCCAGGGTGGGACCTCCTGAATTTCTATGAGGCAATGCCATGACAGATAATGTATGCTTCCTACATCTCAGCAGCTGATCCTGCTTCACCAAGGGGATCCAGATCCAGTGGGACAGACAAAGACCATGGAAGTTAGGCAGTCCTGCAAGTTATCTGGCCCCCATTATCACATATAACTTATGAAATTGCTGCCTCATTCAGATGGCATGCATGAACAAAGTGCCATGCCAGTGCCATTTTAAAAGCTTCAGTTAATCTTCATGATACAACCTTTTTGCAATTCATATGTATTTAAGGTTGGATTTCCATCTCTGGTTCTTGCTAGGACAGGGAGTGCCTGAGGCTTTAGCTGAGATAATACCAAGGCTTTAATTATCTGAATGTTAAGCAACTGCAAAAGTCACTGTACATCTGTCGTAATACAACCATTATGCCAGGGTTCTTCCATGCGGGAAGGCATATTATTTGGAAAATAAAACTGCCCATCTCACTTCTATAAATGGCCTGATTGGATCATATGATCAACTCTTGTCATTTACAAGGACTGATATTTCCTAAGGTATTTGTTAATGGTGAAATAACATGTAGAATTTTATTGCTTACGGAATGATTGCTTCATAGTTAGTCCAAAATGCCATCTTGATATGTTTATTATGATGACTTCAAGAGTTTCAATCAATAAATAGGAGGAATAACAGTGGGGTTGCGTGAGTGTGTTGATGATGTGAACATAAGGAAGGGGAAGGTAATCTGGGATATACATAAAGGTGAAAGCAGGACCTCAAAATAATCATGACACCATATCTCTTATACTGCTGACTTGAGCCTTAGATTTGGTACAAATGATTTTGATATGTATCTCAAATACCAACTTCTTAATAGGTAGTTTTAAGGTTTCTCCCCTTTGTAGGATGTTAATGTTTGTTGTGTCTCAAGAGTCTCTTTGGGGTGTGTGTGAAAAGGATATTTGAGGTTGTCAGAGCCTCACAGGAGAGGTGCTCTACTCTTCGTATTTTCTGTTGTTTAGAGATTGTATCTTTTTGTCCTTTAGTCCTGTTTGGATATCGCATAAAACCTCTTCTGAAAAAATTCCACCCTTGATTTGTACTTTTACTTGACTTGTTCCAGTAAAAGCAGAGTTGTCTCTTAGCAGTCATGCTGGCTATTATACCTCTGGATGAAAATGGAGCATTATCTAGGCTAGTATATTCATGTCATAGGTGAATTCACTGCTGAGGAAGAATAAGTTTAGCTAGTTGAGCCATAGAACAGAGGTGTGAATGAACACACACATAACAAGAAAAACTCTTATGGCGAGGGCTGTATTCTTATGAACTCTTTGTTCCTGTAACATTCTGGGTGTTTGAGATGATTCTCCTTATCTTTGTTCCCTTTGATGTCCAGAAGCAGAGTTGCCAAAGGAGTGTCTGCTAGGAGAATTATGGAAAGAATGCAGGATGGAATAGGGCAAGGGGGAAAAGAGTACTTGGAAGAGCCCAAAGGTGCTTTTTTCAAGAGGCAACTGGACTTTCTGGTTTTTCTTTGAAGACATTTTGTACATTGCAAAGAAGTGCTTGACAAGACATTGTGTCTTGTGCTTGAATATCTATAAGCAGAACCTTCTTAATCCTTGTACTTCTTGTCTTGTTGCTTTCTGTTGCTTATCTCCAACTTTATAGAATGTAGATTAGACTATATTTTACTGGCTTTGTCCAATTGAGGATAATACAGCATCTATGATGTTCTGGGCCCAACCAGCAAATTGGACATTACATAGAGACTAAGTCTATTTTCCCAAAAATGTTGACAGAATTAAATGATTACATGACATAATCTCTCTCTTTCTCCCTCTCCCCCCCCCCCATTTGTGTGTGTGTTTATTATGCCATTTCCATTATTGTACTGTGGGAATCAAATAACTTTAAGACAAGTGCAATCTTTTGCCTCCTGAAACAAAGCATGCAAGTGACAAAAAAATGCCACTGATTTCTCTATACACGAGGCAACAAGAAGGAACAGAATTTGAAAAATCCATGTCTGTCTCTTCTATACACAGCATTTTTGTCCAGCCTGTTGCATTTCAGATGTGTCACATAAAAATTCAGATCAGACTATATCAACATTAGTTGGAATGGCAAGAACGATAATTTAATGCAAAAAAATGGTCCATTCTCTAGCTGTGAGAAGTTCCAGTGATTCAGCTGGAAAACCACACTTACATTATTTCTGTATGCACAAACAGCTGAGCTGAAAACACACTGGTTCAGCTGTCAGATACAACAACATTAGGGGATCACAATACAAAACTAGAACTTTTCTTGGTATGGTCCTTTAAGAAGCAAGCAATTTAAGCAAAAGAGGAAAAATTTAGCATATAATTCAGTTTTAAAATTGTTCCGTCTGGAAAAATGCGCGGTAGACCGGGTTCCAGTAAACAAGTCTTTATTTCAAACAAGCAACAGTAACGGAATGGATGGCTAAAGCCGCGGCAGCCCTTTTTATACAGGCTTGCCTGCTGGCTTATAGCCAATGACATTTCTTTAACTTTGCCGCCTTTAAGCGGCTCCCTGGATTGGTTCCTAGCGAACCAATCCACTTTCGGCCTTTCTGGCCAATCAGAATGTTCAACTTGGACTCTTCCAAGTTATACAGAACACCCCTCCCCCTTTAGTTTAGTCCTACATGAGTGACGTAGTCGCGCAGGTAGGTGGGGCTTCTTCTAATTCTATTTGACTTGCGTGGTTCATTTTCGCTGGAGACTTCGAGCGGTTCGGTCGGGATCGCTGTCTCTCCGGCTCATCTCCATGGAACCGCCTGGAAGGGTGAGTCAGCATTGTTGCTACTGTTTGAGTTGCTCAGGCTGGTGGTTATGCTGCTCCCTCCTGGTTTTCCCGGGCAGGTCGAGCTGGCTTGGCTGGCCCCTTGCAGAATGGATTCCTCTTCACTTGGATTATTTCTGCTGGTCTCATCGAACCGTAAGTGTTCTTTTTGCTCTTTTTGATTGGTTAGATGTTCTGGATTTATTTTTAATAGTTCATTTTCACCCTCTTTTTTATTTCTTTGTATTTCTTCCCCCTCCTTAGTTGTGTTTTCATCAATTTTTATTGTTTGAGGTTGCGCGGTTGTATTTCACTTGATGTTTCGGGAACGAAGCTGGTCTATGTGCCGCTTCCACTCTGTTCCATCGTCCACGGTTAGGCGGTAGGACCGGGGGCCTATTATTTGTGTGATTGTGGCTGGAAGCCAGAGAGGGTCCCCGGTGAATTTTTTTACATAGACTAGGTCGCCGATTTCAAATGTGCGGTATCGGCTGGGTGAGTTGGGGGGGTTTTCACAGGTGTAATTTGGATGCAATCTATCTAAATGGGATCTGAGTTTCCTCCCCATTAATAATTCTGTCGGGCTCTTGTTCGTTATACTACTGGGGGTGATATGTTGTAGTGTGAATAAATGGTTTAGCTTGTCTTGGACATCCCCATGGTCCATTTTTTCTAGGCCTTCTTTCGTAAATCTGACCATTCTCTTGGCCCTACCATTTGCCGCCAGGTGGGCCGGCACGGTTAGTGCATGGCGTATACCTAAGGAAGCTAAATACTGTTCAAATTGTATAGCGGTTAGTTGTGGCCCATTGTCGGACACTAGTACATCAGGCAAACCATGAGTTGCAAATAATTTGTTTAACTGCTTGATAATAGCATTGGTTGTCGTGGATGACATTACTATAACTTCCAACCAATTTGAGTATGAATCTACGACAATCAAAAACATATGCCCCCTAGTAGGTCCTGCAAAATTCGAGACCAGGGGCCTCATGGGGTCTCCCAGTCTCGTATGGGTGCTTGCGGTGGAGAGGGTCTAGTTCTCTGGCACTTATTACATGTAGCTACCCAGTATTCAATATCCTTGTCTAAACCAGGCCATCAGACATAGCTCCTAGCCAAGCTTTTCATTTTTACTATGCCTGGGTGGCCTTCATGGAGCATACCCAACACTTATTTCTGCAGTCTGGAAGAAATTACCACCCGATCACCCCATAACAAACACCCCTTTTGAATTGACAGTTCAGTCTGTCTGGTCCGAAAAGGTTTAAAATTTTCAGTTTTTTGGTTTTCCGGCCAGCCTTTACCTACCCAATTCAAAATGCGAGCAGTCACTGGGTCTTTTGTGGTAGCTCTGGCGACATCATTGGCAGACAATGGCAGTTCAGGGCAGGCCTCTATTGTGGTGGTAGTCGGAGCTGGGTCGTTTTCTGTTGTTGGCAATGGTGCTCAACTTAATGAGTCTGCATGGGTGATTTGTTTTCCGGGTCGATGTAGCAATGTATATGAGTATGCGGCTAGGAATTCTGACCACCTAGTCATTCGGGGGGATAAAATGTTCGGTGTGGGTTTGTTTCCTGCCAAAATTCCTAGTAACGGTTTATGGTCAGTTACAATGGAAAATGTCCTCCCATAGAGGTATTCGTGAAAACGTTTGACTCCGCCAACGATTGCCAGGGCCTCTCTGTCTAGTTGGCTATAGTTGCATTTTGCTTTGGAGAGAGTTTTCGAGTAAAAGGCGACGGGTGCCTCTCTCCTGTCGGGTAATTAGGATGGCACCGACGGTGAGGCATCACAGGTGACTGTCAATGGGAGTGTGTTACTAAACTGAATAAGAATGGTGTCTGAGGTTAATAAGTCTTTTATGCTTTGGAAAGCTTTTTGTTCCTTGTGACCCCAAGTCCAATTAGTTTTTTTATCCAGTAAACGATGCAATGGTTCTGCTATTGTTGCTTTGTGGGGGAGGAATACGTTATAAAAGTTTATTAGACCCAAAAATGCTTGTAAGTCTGTTTTGTTTCTAGGTCTGGGTGCGTCTTTAATTGCTTTGACTTTTTTTTCTGTAGGGTATATACCCTCTCTGTCAATTAAATACCCAAAAAATTCAACACGATCAGTAACTAGACAGCATTTTTCCTTTTTAACTTTCAGGCCGGATTCTCTAAATTTTGTTAGCACTTCTCTTAGTCTTGCTTCTAATTGGGTCATGTTTTTTGCTGAAATTAGGACGTCATCAAAGTATGGAACGACCCCTTTAATTCCATTTAATAGGCGTTCCATGAGGCTTTGGAAAATGCCTGGGGCAACAATTACTCCGAATTGAAGCCTGTTACATTTGAATGCCCCTCTGTGAGTTACTATTGTCTGTGCCTCGGCCGTTATTGGGTCTACTGGAAGTTGTTGATATGCTTGGGCCAAATCAAGCTTGGCAAAAAATTTTCCTCCCCCAAGTGAGTGCAGTAAGTGCTGCACAACTGGTACTGGGTATGCGCTTTGCTGCAACGCATGGTTCAGGGTAGCTTTGTAGTCTCCGCAGATGCGCACACACCCGTCAGGTTTTACTGGTGTTACTATTGGTGTTTCCCACCTAGCATGGTCAGTTGGTTCTATGACCCCTTGCGCGATAAATTTGTTTAATTGTTCATCTATTTTGGCTTTTAACGCAAAGGGTACTCGTCTGGCCTTTAGCCTTCTTGGTACTATCTGGGGATTTAAACTAAAGGAAATTGGGGTCCCCCCGTACCTGCCTAGAGTGCTATTGAAGACATCCTGGAATTCGTGTATCAGGTTCTCTTCCCAATCGGTTGCGGCTATTCGGCTCACTCCGGTCTTTCCAATGCCCAATGGTGCGAATCATTCGATGCCCAGGAGACTGGGACGGTCTTGGTCAACTATGGTTAGCAGCAGGACTTTGGTGTGCTGTTTGTAAGTGACTTTGAAGTGTCCTAGACCTACACAGGGATCGTGTTTCCTTGGTAGTCCTTTAGAATTAATTTTTGTTTCTGAAGTTCTTTTATGTTTGGAACTAGCCATCTGATTGTGTTCCAAGATACCATTGACAGGAAGGATCCTGGGTCGACCTCCATCTCGCAAGGGATTCCTTCAATTTTCACTATAATTTTGACCTTTCTCCCGCTTTCTGTCTGGGTGCTTCCAATAGTGACAGTCTGGTGGGTTTTTTCTCAGTTGCTGGTTCTTTTGCTGCGCTCCCATTTTCTGTCGGCTTGCCTTGATTCAGTTCTTAGTGGGGAATTACTGTGCCTGCGAGGACTGTTGTTTTTACGATTTCTGCAAACTCTCTCGATGTGTCCCCTTTTCTTGCAAGCCCGACAGATGGCATCAAGGAACCTGCACTCAGCTCGGGGGTGGTTCCCTCTGCAGCCAGCGCATTCTCGCGAATTTTTTTCGCGCCTTTTTTTGTTTGCGTATAGGCGGTGGACCTCATCATCATCTTCTTCTGTTTCTGATGATGTGCCGAGGTCTTCGTGGTGTGTGGTAGAGGGAGCTTGCTTCTTTCCCCTGGTTATGGTCATCACGTCAGTATTGGCATTCATCAGCTTCATTGTCGCCGCTGATTTTTTCGCAGCTTCTGCAGCGGTGGCTTCCGCGATCGCTTCAGCCACAGTTATATTAGGCTTATTCAATAATTTACTTTGTAAGTTAGAGTCTTTTAGGCCTAAGATGACATGATCTCGCATGGCTTCATCCATATTCTGGAATTCGCAAGCCCCACTCAGATGTCGGAGGGCCGCTACGAAATCAGCGATGGTCTCATCTTCCCTTTGGTCTCTTTTGTAGATTTGATACAAATCTCTCTTTAATGAGATTTGATACCACAGGCGCGTAGTGAGCCTTTAGCATTTGGTTAAGCTCAGACCAGGTCATCTGTTTCACGTCTCCGGGCTTCGCCAATGCCTTGGCCATTTTGAACACGGTTGGCCCACAATGAGTTAGGAAGACAGCCCTCTTCCACTGATCTGAAATTTCCTCCATTTCGTTCTCTCTAAAAACATCAGGAAATGATCGATGTATGATTCCCAATCTTCTTCATTGGGGTTGAAAGGTGCGGGCGGCGCGTTATTACCAGCCATCACTTCTAGCATGGTTTTCTTTCCGCGTGCTCGGTCTCCGCTTCAGGATGATCCCACCTTCGTCGCCAATGTTCCGTCCAGAAAAACGTGTGGTAGACTGGGTTCCAGTAAACAAGTCTTTATTTCAAACAAGCAACAGTAACGGAACGGATGGCTAAAGCTGCGGCAGTCCTTTTTATACAGACTTGCCTGTCGGCTTGTAGCCAATGACGTTTCTTTAACTTTGCTGCCTTTAAGTGGCTCCCTGGATTGGTTCCTAGCGAACCAATCCACTTTTGGCCTTTCTGGCCAATCAGAATGTTCAACCTGGACTCTTCCAAGTTATACAGAACAAAAATATTGAGCATATTGCCTGGATATAGAATATAGATGACATTTCTTGAAGCAAAATGATAAAAGGATAGATAAAAGTGCTGTATTGATGTAAAGAATAGTTTCTTAAGACATCTAGAAAGTTGAAATAAGCCTTATTGAGACAGAGTGAGAGCTCATTGTCCCTACCACATCCCGATCTTAGATTAGGCATCTCAATTGCATTTTGATAGTTTAGCTATGCTATCATATATACAGTTGATACAGAAACTCATAATACCAAGCAACAGAGGCTGATATTTTTTTATGTGTGGATTTATATCTCATCGTTCCAACATCAGTTCCAAATAGAGCACATAATATTTGCCTTCCCTAATGTTATCCACATAGTAATTCTTTGGGACTGACATAGGCTGTCAGATAGTGATTGAACCAATCCAGTGGCAGAATTCAGTTCTCATGGCAAAATCAGGATCAGGATATAAATCAGAGTCATTCTCTGTCTTAATCCAATTGTAATTGTTACATTACTTTGAAAGGGGGTAGAATTCAGCAATAAGGAAAACTGAAGGTCCAACATGGTGGAAAAGCGCCAGGGTAGAATTCTGTAACATGTACATAAAGTAAATAATCTTGGAATATGTGGCTGAAGGGCAAGTTTTCTTAAGATTCTTTGGTCTACTCAACCAATAGTCCTGGCATGTCTGCTTGATTTTCTGAACTGTTCCCTCACAGACAGCTGTGAAAGCGAATGCACTGTCACACGCGTGTCTCTTTTATTTTGTCCTTGTTCAAAGCATCTTTCTAGGATCTCTATAAAAAAACATAAATTGATATTAGAAGTGAATTTCTCGAGAGTTTGGCCTTAGGGAAGTATTTCAGTGAGAGGCTGAAGAATCTTCAGAGAGATTCTTTCCGAAATATACCCTTTTTACCCCAAAAACAAATATACAAAACAAAAAACCAAAACAAATAGAATCATCTGCACTAAGGTCTATGGCTAAAGCAGGTGGTTTCTTTCCATGGTTCTTTCCTTCCCTGGCTCAAGGCCTGTCAGGCTTTTGATCTTTTCAGGAGAGCTGGTAGGCATTGTAGCTTGGCCACCAGGGGGCCTGTGGTCCAACAAAAGAGGATTGAAATGAATTACTGATTTTTTTTTCCTTTTTTAATTCTGCCCAGTGATCTGAGGGAATAAACAGCAGCAGTGAGCTGGCAAAGCAGACCAAAGTGCCTCTTTGTAAGCTGGACTGAAACTCCAATCTCCTCGTTTACTCTCTTCCATGCCCCCAGCCCTCTTTAAGACCACAAGTCAAAGTGAAGAAACTTTTTTCCTTTTCTCACTGAGGGAAGTGACATCTCTGTTCATTTGGTGAATTTCTTTCTCCGCATCTCTTCTCTTTACCTCTGTTTTGCAGAAAGAAGGATGTCTTTTCCTTGGACAGGTATGCTTTTGCTTAGTTTTCTGCAGCTACTGGAAGCCCTGATGAAAGAAGGAGCTGTCCCATTTATTGAAGAAAATCATGCACCCTCCAGAATGGAGGCAAAGGCTGGAGAAGATCACTTAAAAAGACACATCAATTCCAAAGGTGTCCTGATGGAGGTACTTGGAGAACTGGGCAGGAAAAGAGACTCAGGACTGATTGGCAGCCATGAAGAGCAACAGTTCTCAGAAGAGCAGCTGAGGTGGAGAAGAACACGTAGAGGAGCAAAAGATGATGATGCCAAGTCAGTTCAGCAGTATGTTCCAGGAGTCAAAGTAGAATTTCCTCGGCCTGCGAACCCAGCCACTTTACAGCCAATGAAGCCTCCAGCTCCATCCAGCACAGATCCTTTTGAACCCCACCAACAGAGCCCGGCAGTCTATGGTGAAAGAGCGGCCCAGGTAAATAGGACTGTGGCACTAGGAAAGCGTTTTCAGATACAGAACCCTCTCTATCCAGTGACAGAAAGCTCTTATAGTGCTTATGCTGTCATGTTCCTGTCCCTCATTGTCTTTGCTGTAGGCATTGTTGGGAATCTCTCGGTCATGTGCATTGTCTGGCATAATTACTATATGAAAAGTGCTTGGAATTCCATTTTGGCCAGTCTTGCTTTCTGGGATTTTCTTATCCTCTTCTTCTGCCTACCTGTGGTCATCTTTAATGAAATTACCAAGAAGAGACTGCTGGGAAACTTCTCCTGTCGCCTTGTGCCCTTCATGGAGGTAAGAATTTCCTCTCTTAACCTCTAGTGTGTATCATCAACAACCTTGTGTCTTCAGTTGAGGAAGAGAAGGATAATGTTATATTTGTGCTTGGCCAGCTTTATGTTTTGAATTTGACTTAAACCCATGTCATTTTACTTTACCTGTCCTCAATAAGATGAGTTTTCCTAATATCAAGTTTGAGGGCTGATTGATTGAAGAGCTATAGAAAACACCATCTCTGTTTCAAAGACGATGACAAAAATGCCTTTGGTAAAAATGGAAGCAAGCACAGTTATGCTTATTTCAATGCCAATTATTTGATGAGAAGAATGTTTCTGTTTTGACCCCAGAGATACAAAGTGGAAGCTGTGGCTTATATTTCCTTATATTCATGTGTAAATTTTTATGCAATCATTAATAATTAATATTAATTATTCAACCATTAATATTAATGTTCTAACCATTAATAGACTGTCCATCAGCTTGGTATCTTCCATGTAGATAAGACTAATGTATAGAGAACAACAGATTAGGGGATGCTGTATTAATAAATGAAAACGAGGTACTTCTCACATCAAGTTTATAAAAGTGGGGCTTTAAAATCACCTAAAAAAAGGAGAAGATGTTAATTAAAAAGAGTAAGTGCACCTAATGCTTGTGCTGAATCTATAATTAGCAGATGTAGGCCTCCTGTAGCCTGGCATTTTGAGACCTAGACTCAAGCCATCATTCTTTAGAGATCATGCACATTTAATTACACTGAGTAAAAATTCTTCTATAATTTAAGCCTGAGAATTTTGAAATGAAATGCCAGACTAAGAGAAATTCTTGTCCAATGCATGCAATGCATTTCAGATTTTATACCTGCTCACCACAGCCACAGGCAGGAGATGGACAGGAACTCAGGATGAAGAAGGAAACAAGTCAAGCTTTTTTTCTAGAAGTAAAAGATTATTACTTGTAATTGGTTGAAGACCATTTAACTATGAAAGGATGGTCTTCCTTAAATTATTCTCCCTGAACCAGGGAATTTTACTTTTAATAGGTCAAAATGATAGCAAGTAAAGGCTTTGCTATCATTGAATCATTGCCTGAAAACGTTGAATTTCTTCTGAGATCACAATAGTTATTCTAATTTTTAAAAATCTCAGGGACTGTTTAAATTAATAAAAAGTTACTAACAATCTTAATCAAGATAAATGATAAAATATTTGGAAGACATATAACCATAATTTATGGGTCTATAGCTATCAGCATCCCTGCTTATATCCAGCAATACCTAGTGAGAGAGAGTTTAGGGTATATATAATATCCTTGAACTTAATCTGATAAAGATATGCTGAGAGAAAGAGATATTGAACGAAGTGACCTTTACAACTGATCATAAATCTATACAAAACCTGCTGTAGTGTATAACTTCACCTTTGCGACTCATGAAGGTTACATGTCTTTCCTCATGAATTCCCAAGGAGTTGTGCTTCTCCTAAGATGAAAAGGAGACGAAAGGAGGAGTTGTGTTTTGAATGATGTGGAGTTTCCATGGAAAATCTATTTGGCTGAAATGTATTACCATGGAATCTCTGTTAATAAGAGCAGGATAAAGGCCATTTTAATTTTCTTTCAATGGTGCCACAGGATTTTGGATAATATTCTCAGAAATACTCTCAGAACAGCTTCAGTGTTCTTAAACAAAAGAGCATCTCACGGCAAGGTTAGATTATTCTGCAACCAAAAATCAGTGTATTTAATTTAATTTAAAAGGTATCAGGCACACTGTCTCTTCTCTTGGTTCTTCCTCACTTCTCCTAATGCCAAAACTAAGCATCACTGGCAGAGGCAGAGAGCAGCACCAATAAAACCTGCCAAAGTGGTTGAGCCTAAAATTAATTTACAGGATCTGTGCTACCATCACACCAACCTTTGATCAAGTTGTGGTCTTTACTTGGAAAAATATCTATTTAGATTAGGCTATATGGAATCATGTCTTGACATGCACAATTACAAAATTGGAAGGGATCTCAGAAATCACCTAGCTCAATGTCATAGATCCAATAGACTAGAGCATCACTGAGAGATCACCACTATCCATGCTCTGTCTGGATGTCAAACGACGGACCAATGACAGTCTGTTCCACTGGTTTACTGCATAGTAAACAGAGTCAGAAAATTCCTCCTGATACCTGGCCTAAATCTACATCCTTATAGATTTAACTATAAAAGAGAAGGAGTGTAATTAATCTCATTAAGAAATTATGGTCCCAGTCTCTAGGGAAATAGAGAATAGGTTCAATCTCTTATACTCTATTTGACAGGAAAGAAAATATTGTATGGTAGATGTGGGACAAGAGAAGATAGAAATGGGAGTCATATCTAACCATTCCATCTAACAGATTGTCATGGAGAAAAATCTATTCATCATGATTTACTCAATAAAGTTAACTGTGGGTTGGCATTTTTTGTCAACACAACAACACTTTTCAGAATTATTATTAGATCCTGTGCCATACTGTAATTCGAGTACAATTGTGTTCAATTCATGCATTGGATCCACATATTGTTTTTAGCCTGATTATTGATTTAATATATTTTCTGACTTATACATTGAATTATCAGCATACCAATAGTTTAAAACCCCCAAACCAAACTGATGAACTGAAACCAAGTTTAGAATGCTGTATGGTAGGCTTTAACTAATCTGGTTAAGTGTGCTATATGAAAATAGATATTGTTAATTTTTATGACTATTTTAAAAGGTTTTTTAAAATATTTAATATTATGTAAGCCATCTTGGGAAAATCAAGAAGCAACATACACATTTAATAAAATATAATTGAAACAATTATCTACTCCTTTCATTATTATTTATATCTTTGATTCATTCCACTCATTTTCTGTTAATCTTCTTAATGAATTTTGAACTGTGAGTTCTTTAAAAAAATACTATAAGATAGTGCCATCCTATTAATGTGAAAAACTGGAGCATTTACAAAGCAAGAAACAATGGGGTGTATATCTGTGTTTCTATAATATCTAAAATATAATTTCAAAAGATCAGGTTCCTTCTGTCTTCAAGAAAGCAATTGGAAGAAAGAAGTTGGAATGAGGTAGGATTAGACATACTGAAAATAAAGTTTGTTTAGACTGAAAATGGATTGTAATGTATCTGATGTGAACATTCAGATCCTTTGTACACAAGTCATTTTCTATCAAACATAATGAATAGATTGTGCTTCCTTAGAAACTGCAATGTTTCAACATAATTTCTATAGTTTCCCTGCTCAATGCAGGAGGATATGAGAGTAAAGCAGGTGATGGACATCTGTGAATGATTCAGAGCTTGACTAAGGGGACAGCAGAGTACATGAAGGAGGCAGAGAAGACAATGAGTCTTTGACTTAATGTGACAAGGCCACAAACAGTTGGACACATCAAAACCCATTTCAAAATAAGAACACACAATCATATTTATTCCTGCAAGCAACACATCCTATCACTGCCAGAAGCCACACTAACTGTGAAAAGTCTAGGCAGATTTAAGGTTTTCTATGCAGTTTTCTCCTATCAGATTGAAAGTTAAATCAGAGTTACAAGATCTAGGTTACATGACAGTGGATGGTGGCAAAGAGAAGTGAATAATGTTCACTTCTAATGCTTTGCTACCATCTTGTGATCTTAAGGGTTTTTACAGTTCAGATCTAATAGACCTACTAACATTAAGCATTGGCCATCTTCATATTTATTCATTCAGATGATTTTCTTGTTAGATAGGGCAATAGGATATTTGATCTTGCTTCTATGAAAGGTTGAAGAGCATTATTTGATTTAAACTACCATATTCTGATATTCACTGATGTATTTGTTTATTTTGGCAAATTTTAATCTTCTAGGGAAAAATGATATCTGCAATTCTGCATGGAATTCTATGAACCAATAGCTTCTCTTTTGCAAAAACTATTATGTATCATTGTGTTTGGTTTTGCATTTAAGAGACATGCAGCTATCCATATCAGAAAACAGGAAAGGTGACTTGAAAGGGATAATTTTCAGTGGAAAAATGGCAAAACCAGAGTTGCATTTTGCCATGCTATATTCCTTTCAACCTATGAGCTGCCTTAGGATTCATAGTTTCATAAAATTCACAGAAAATTGCCTTAGCAATACCAATAGCATTTAGACTTATATATCACTTCATAGTGCTTTACAGCCCTCTCTAAGCCATTTACATATTGCCCCCAACAATCTGGGTCCTCATTTTACCCACCTTGGAAGGATAGAAGGCTGAGTCAAACTTGAACTCCTGGCAATGGAGTGCAGAGTTAGCTTGCAATACTGAATTCTAATCATTGCGCCACCATGGCTCTAATATAAACACTACTGACTTCCCCTCATCTCATTGAATATGTCTTTATTTTTGCACCTGTTTTATTTATCTCAGAATAACTGATAGATTATATCCTAAAAGTTCATAGCTTCATAACAAAATATTGTCCAAAATTAACACTAGATAATTCTATCCATATAAATGTAGTCACAGTAAACACTTAGGACATATAGGAACAACTGTCCACTGATTTTTTTGTCCTTGGTTAATTAAATATACAAATTTGCAGACCTACATAGATATATCACCCAAATTCTCTTGATGTCCTCAACCCAGATGGCTATATTTGCACTGATGCTCCTTCAATGTTGAAAGCTGAATTGTTAATTCAAGATCTGCAATAGACATTTTCCTGTTGTGCCAATAACTTTATGGCTGTGATTCTAAGCATAGTTATATAAAAAGCTTCCTACCAAAGCAGCAATTATCACATGCAGCATTTCTTTTTTCCTCAGGAATTTGTTCAGGTTGTAGATGAAAGATTGTAGGTTTGGATTCTTCTTAAAAGAAACCCCATAGGAATATTCTATAAAATGTGATAAAATGTAGAAATCTACTTTAAGAGATCTGGATAGCATCTATATAAGGACAGTTATTTTAAATGAAATTTGATTTTGTTGCAGCTGCTTTGCTCATGACAGCCCTCTTTGCTGTCTGCCACATCAGGATCCTTGCTGCAAATTTGCAATTCCATTATAAACCAATTCTCTGAATCTTACATAGCTTTGTATTTTCTCCACAAAGGTTTTCATACCTGAATTTTACTTCAGAGGCCCCTTAATTTCAACCAAACATGAACTTTTGTCTGCTTTTCTTTTTTCTTTTAGTGTGCCTAAGCAGGCAATGGCAAACCACTTCTGGAAAACCTTGTCAAGAAAACTGTAGGGATTAGTCCATGCATTCACCAGAAGTCAACTCTTCCTCAAAGGCAGCTACACACCAAAAAAAAGTGTTATAGTGGATCATACTATTATAGTAAAACAGCAGAACTCAAGTTTCAACTGACAATTTGCACCTTAATGACTTGTTCATTTTGAAGACATCCTTCTGTTTGCTGCATTACTCTAACACAAGTAGCCATCTTGAAATCTTTCCCCAAGGTGCTTTTTCAAGAGGCAAGTTGACTTTCTGTTTTCTCTTTGACGACATTTCACTTCTCATCCAAGAAGCTTCTTTGGATGAGAGAATTCTGAAAAAGCACCTTTGGAACAACCATGACCTGGATGACAGAGAATCTCCATAAACATCTTGAAACATCTTAACTTTCTGTGTGTTTTAGAAACAGTTGATGGTACAAGCTAACTGGATTCAGACATCATAGTACTATCCAGCAATCAAGCAACCTCTACAATAATCTACAAAGTCCTTCAAACCATATAGTGTAACTGCTTGGAACATCAAATTCTTTTATTTGGATTGGCTTTTCAAAAAAGCTCTCCATAAAACCCATCTTTCTTTAGTATTCATCAATATGATGACCACAAATATGAATATGGCCTTGCCTCAATTTTTTAAAGCATCCCTTGAAAGCTCATAGTTTTAATAAACACCATGAGAGATTGTACCCTGGAATTGCTGTTTTCTGCTGCTTTGGCAGCAGTTCAAAGGACATGGGACAGGGAAAGAGGGAGAAGGGGAGGCAGAATAAAGAAAATAAGCCTCTTTCCAAAGCTTCCGGTGTTAAATGAATGTCCCTTTTTCCTCAGAGAAGTGAGCGGGTGCCTGCAATTAGGGCCCAGAGCTCTTCAGCAGTCTATGAACAACTGTCCAAATGAGGCGTAGTATTTCCTGAACTGAAGGAAAGCACAGCATTTGTAATGGGGAGTGTTGTGCAAAGAGGCGAGCTCTCCCTCCACCCCCCCAGCTGATATTTATTCATGTTCTACATTGTCTGTCCAACCCACCCAGTGTTTGGCATTTTCTCCTCCACGCTTTGCCATCTTCCTTTTTGGCAGACAAGGATGTTTTCCTGGGATTCTGAATGCAGCGGAAATAGTTTGGGACATCAACAAACTTACTTAACTCATTTGATGCTCAGAAAATAAATGCATTTTGACTCAGTAAATTTTTTGGAAAGGACCAAAGGTTGCTTATCTTTCCTGATCTTCTAAGGTGTTTCTCCCATTGTTTTTTTCTTATTAATTGCCCTCTGTAAAAAGAAGCATGTAGATCAGGGAAGCATGACATACAAGGAACAGAATAAAGGGATGGGACATGGGAGATAAAAAAAGCTTTAAGGGACACATCCATTTTGGGAGAATGATTTGGAGGCGGGGTAGAGAACATCATGCAAACCATAAAGGAAAAATTCTAATCTATCCTTTCATTTCCATATACATTTACCACAGTATTTGCACAGATGGCCAAAAGTTTTTTAAGCAGGGGTGCATTTTCAATTTGACTTTGTCCTTCTACAGTGTATTCAACTATATTCCATTATATATATAATCCTTGGGAAGATACACACAAAGGGGGGGAGAGTGGGAGGGAGGAAGAGAGAATGAGTGTGTGTATGTGTGTAAGAGAGAGAGAGACAGGGAGAGAGAGGGAGAGGGATGTGGAAGTTGTGGGAGTGCTATCATTTGAGACTTTCAAGAAGAGATTGGACTGCCATTTGTCAGGAATGGTGTAGGGTCTCCCGCTTGGACTAGATGACCCAAGGTGTCTTCCAACTCTGATTATCTGTTATCTGTTATATTACTCCTTTTTAATTACATTTATTAGTAAAGATATTCCAATCCTCTTAATTGTTTGCAGTGTCACTGTACAGTAACATAGTATTTATCCTGCAATTATTTAGGGACATTGTCTTTGAGTCAGTTCAATTCCTAACAACCATATGGATATATCTATGCAGTTTTCTTGACAGTAATATGGAACTGTTTGCCATTGCTGTCTCCTGGGATTTTTTAAAACTTTCTATTGATGAGTAGTTTCCCATCCAAGAACAATATAGCTTTGAAACTGCTTAGCTTCTGAGCCATGTTCTGGCACCTGATGAGACAGAGACACTGAAGAAAGACAAAGAATGATGTCATAGTAGGCAGAAATTAGTTCCATGTTCACATTATAGTCTTTAAAATGTTTGCAAAGAAGTAAGAGGTGCATCTCTTCTGCATTTGTTATTAAAAATTAAAATAGAAGTGAAAACAATGCTGACAGTGCCAAACTGTTTTTAAATCTGCAAGGTCTATTTTCATGTGAACCAAATGAAGCCGGCTGTAAAACAGAATTTATGTGATGTGTAGAAACTGAAAAGAGTGTAAAATATCTGAAAATGTACCAGCTCCCAAAATGGTTCCTGTTATCATAATTCTCACATGCTTCTCTTTCCTAACAAACCCACCCTTGATTTTAGGACTCTAATTGAGGAGGAGAATTGGCTTTCTGCTGTTAACATTACTTTATCTTTAGGAGTTTGTAACTTTTATGATTTACTGCCAATTGTTCAAAGATCCATCAAGGTCCGAAGTCTCCTTCTGCTCACTTTGAATATAAGGAACCCAAAAAGGATGGAAATAATAAAAGAGGGGAAACTAATTGCAATAAATGAAGCAGGGAAACAAGATTGTAACTTTGATAGAAATTTAATAATTTTATATCAAATAAAGGATTAGAAAATCAACTACATATCAATGTCTGCACATTTGGTTTTGTTAAACGATGTTGGAATGAAAATGTCCTCATACATTGCAAAGACCTGGGAAGTAGCTAAGGAAAGATAGTAAAGAGAGAGTTAAAAGCTTTTTTTAATATCCTCATGGTGAAGGAAAGTCAGTATGCTTGTTTTTAAATGGTACAAGCAATCTTTCCTAAATTGCAGCTCCCATGCTGATACTTCTAGTTACTAAGCAAATGTAGAGAAATGTTTATGGAGATTCTCAGTCATCCAGATCATGGTTGTCCTAAAGGTGCTTTTTTCAAGAGGCAACTGGACTTTCTGAGCTAAAGAAGCTTCTTGGATGAGAAGCGAAACATCTTCAAAGAAAAAAAACCAGAAAGTCCAGTTGCTTCTTGAAAAAAAAATCACCTTTGGGGCAAATGGAAGGAAACATTTTGGGAAACATGGTGTATGACACAACTTCAGCATCAACTCCACATGGAAATGCTCAAAGCTGATATATCAAGTCACACATATTCCTTGGTAGAGGTGGTCCCCCATCTCTATTCTAGAGAATTATTGCACAAACTTGTATGATTGCTCCTGAAGCATTTAAAACTGCTGGGGACTGGAATTACTTTCCCTGTTTTGTACATCCCATTTTATTTTGGCATAATTTGGGATCTGCATTAGTCTTCATGGTAAATGAATTTTCTATGCTAGAGACAGAGTTTATTTTTTCTTTGAAACCCTTTTTGCACAAAATTGAAAAAGTCTGTATTTTCTCACTCACTTAAAAGTTAAGGAGAGGCGAATGTTTTATTTCTCTCTTTGGCCATCTCAGTTCAACCATTTCTCTTTGTTATGCTCCTAGGTGACTTCTCTGGGAATCACCACCTTCAGCCTCTGTGCCTTGGGCATTGACAGATTCCATGCAGCTACCAGCCCTCAAGCCAAGCTCCGTCCGATTGAACACTGCCACTCCATCATTGCCAAGCTGGCTGTCATTTGGGTGGGTTCCATGACCCTTTCAATCCCAGAGCTCCTTCTTTGGCAGCTGGCACAGGATACCTCACCAGTCTCTGGTGTAGTATCTGACTACTGCACAATGAAACCTTTTCAGGAGCTGCCTGAGTCCATTTACTCTCTGGTTCTGACTTATCAGAATGCTAGGATGTGGTGGTATTTTGGATGCTACTTTTGCCTGCCAATCCTCTTTACCGTCAGTTGCCAGCTGGTCACCAGAAGGATCAGCAGCTCAGAGAAGACGGAATGCCGTGGCAATAAGCATGGGCAGTGTGAGAGCCAACTCAATTGCACAGTGATTGGCCTGACAGTGATCTATGGTCTCTGCACCATTCCTGAAAATGTCAGTAATATTGTTGTGGCCTATCTGTCTCCCGACATGACAAAACAGACCCTGGACCTATTAAGCTTAATCAACCAGTTCTTTCTGTTCTTCAAATGTTCAGTTACTCCTGTGCTTTTACTGTGCCTTTGCAAACCTCTGGGGCAAGCCTTCATGGACTGCTGTTGCTGCTGCTGTGATGAATGTGGTCAAGAAACAACTTCCAGTGATGGTGGTTCTGACAGCAAAATCAAAACCGAGATGTCCTCAAATATTTTCTTTGACAAGCCCCGAGAGTCACCTCCCCCGATAGGGGCCATTGGCACGCCATGCTAAGTTCAATCATCCTAGTGGTAGATCAACAGCAATTCTTCCGCTACCTTTTCCCAAGACCAAAAGTTGTGGTTTTTTTTTTTTTAGTATTAATTGGTGAAATAGCTGGACACTGGAGGTGGGACTTGGTGTCTATCATCTGCTTGTTCCAGCACTGTCTTGTAAAAGAACACCTTACAAACAAGGCATCACCAATAGCTATCTCTTCTTTGCTGAACCAAGGGTGCCACTGACTCACCTGATCAACCATTACTAGAAAGGCTGCTGTTCTGAATGCGAAAGATACTGTGGAAAGGCCCACTTGCAACCCTTTCAAGAATGGAGAAATCACCTGTTTTAAAAGAGTTCGTAGTACACACTAACCTATTCTGCACTGATGCAGGACCTTACTGTCCTCTTCTTCATGTCTGCCCCAAAAACAGCCTTGTATACAAAGTCAGCACTATCCTAGGCTCAATAAACGAGTAGACTAAGTAGAAAAAGGTTCTAGTCACTTTATTCAAAATGCGGTAGAACAAATGATCATTCTATAAGTGTTTTTCTCAAAAAAGTGAATCTGTCCACATTGTATGAGCTAGAATTCTTGTCTAGCCAAGAAATCAGGATTTTACAACAGGTTTCACTGTATCTTGTTATGTGGAGGGGGGATAGGGGGAATTGTTATTTTTTCAATTCACACTGAAGACCTCAGATTGGGCTATTTTGATCTATCCATGCTTTCAAGTGACTACCATCACATTATCATCTACTTTAGTGTATAATCAATTAAGTCACTGTGGCATCAATGGCAGCATTCTTGACAATTTTCTCTGTTCCATTGGGCATCCAGTTTGTTTTCTTCCATTTCTTAACCTTTGACAGTAGTCTCTTTTCACATTCATTTTTACCAACTTCCTTATTTCATTCTACAATTCCTCTGGTTCCTATTAATGAGGCTCAGAATTTCAAAGTGAAGGCTGATGTTTTCCTTCAAAATGATGGGTCAAGATTGTACCACTGCTTGGCTTTGTTCTTCTGCTTATTTCATTTGGAACGTACACATGATCTATTCAATTATCTCCTGGCTCTTTGTTGTAATTAAGATTGTCCACCTCCTTGGGACAATACTATAAAGGTAGTCCTGACTTATAACCACAATTGAGACTGGAACTTCTGTCACTAAGCAATACAACTTGGTTAAGTTACGCCCAATTTTGTCACATTTTTCTGCCATAATAAGCAAATGTGCAATAAGCAAATCACACAATTGTTAAGTTGTTAAGTAAATCCAGTTTCCCCCACTGGCTTTGCTTTTTGGAAGCTCCACCCTCCCCAGAAAGTTGTAAAAGGTGATCATGTGACTCTATTGCAATTGTTATAAATACATGTTGGTTGCCATTTAATCATGTGACCATAGAGATGGTGCAACGGTCATAAGCGCAAGGAGCGGCTGTAAGTCGATTTTCTCAGTGCTAGTATAACTTCAAATGGTTGTAAGTCAAGATCACCTGAGGTCAATTTGATTTCTGCAAACTCTTGTCTGGTGATGTCTACATAGATGCATGTTGTTTTTGGTTGCTGCAAAATTGTTAGCGGTGAAGAAATGCCAATGAAGAAATCATTAGATTGGCAGAAACAGCTACAGGCAGTCCTAATTTAACTACAGTAATTGGGATTGGAAACTCTGTTAAGTAATGCAATTGTAAATTGGAAAAATGTATGATTGTGCCATTCATGAATCAATGACCTCACATCACCATGACTTCCTACTTCCTGTCAACTTTTTCACTGACTGTTGTGGGAATCTGACAGGAAGGTCATGTGACTCCAGGATGCGGGGATGGTCGAAAGTATGAGATCCACTCATAACTACCACTTGTTCAGTGTAATTTGAATGGTTGCTGAAGGAATGATCACTAAGACTACCTGTAAGTCATTCTGCTTCATTTCTGTTTCCTAGCCCAGTTATGTCTCTCCACCTTCATTCCAACTATTACAAGTGACTTGTTCACATTGAGTCGGTTTCAACAGCACTGCAAACTTCCTCTTCCAGCTTAAGGTTTCACTTTAAACCAGTAGTAGATCAAAAAGTCTTTAAGAGGCCCAAGAGACATGTTCAAAATTATGATATTTGGGGCATTTTGTACATAAAGAGCTTTCACACTCCCTGCTCCCAACCTCTGTATGTAGTTATCAGGGATTTACTTTTTTCTTTCTCTCAAATTTTAACTATCTTTTTTTTAGAACATTAAGTAACTTCATAAATAAATCAGTTCAATAGCCCTAATATCCAAAGTAGAAGATTATTGATTAATAGTAGTGGATATATGGTTTCCAGTTCTCATGTACACTGGGATATTTAAGTGGCATTAAAAATGTAGAATTTACCCTATTGGGAAGCCTAGTTCACTTGCAGGTCTGATACATAGTATTTTTTGTAGCACATGAAATATTTACCAGAATGATGAATTTTTGTCACTATATGGTACTGCACAGCTTCTTGTGGGTGACTGACAGTCAGAGACTTAAGTTCAATAGTGACATCTCTCTATGCTTTTTCCCTCATTGCATCTGCACCATATAAAAAGGATTTGGACACTGAGAATCTCATTGAAATGTTTTGCACTTTCAGGAAACAGCTGGGAAATATGACCTGGGTGTAATCCAAACATTTTCAAATGCACAAGATGGAAAGCAGCCATTTATTTACCAAATTGGCCTCCATGGAAGTTTACACTTAGCAGTTTTGGTTGTGAAAAGCTTATGTTAAGCTCACAGATCAAGGCCCTATTGACAGATTTTATATAGCAATAGCACTTAGATTTATATACTACTTTATAGTTTCTTTTTACAGCCCTCTCTAAGAAGTTTACAGAGTCAGCATATTGCCCCCAACAATCTGCGTCCTCATTTTACCACCTCCAAAGGACAGAAGGCTGAGTCAACTTTGAGCCTAGTGAGATTTGAACCGCCAATTTGCAGGCAGCTGGCTGCAGCAGAAGTAGTTTACAGTACTATACAAAAGAAAGTGTCAAAGAATATAGACAAGAGGTGAAGCATTAGTGCCAAGAAGCAGCAAGCTTGAATTAAGCAGCATGAGATGCCTCTGTCAAGAAATAGTCCTCTCTATTTCTTCTTTATTAAACTAGCTTCTCCAAATCTGGTCCTCTGCAAGTATATTGGACTACAACTACTATCATCCCCTGATAGGTTGGCAAAAGATGTTCTCTTGATCAGTCCTCCATCAGAGTATACAATATTTATAACACGTTAAAGGAAAAACCAATTTCTGTGTTTTAAACTACAGGGGCAGTAGATGACATATGGCCTTCCAGCGTTCTGAGCTCCATTTCCTTTCAGCACTTGCCAGCACCATTTTGGACTGTGAACACAGGAATTCAACCATATACAGAGGTCCGTGTATTGTTCTTTAAGGCCCTGTCCACTGGCCAACGGACGCAAAACGTATGCATAAAGGACACAGCAGATGAGCAAAATTTTGGGGGTGACTCCATCCGTTGTCATCTGCTCCAAAAAGTGGCGAAAATTTGCATAAACAGAACGGAAAAGAAAGGAAAAGAACGGACATGGGTAGTATGTAACGGGGATGTTAAACGGATGTTCATAGGAAGCCTAGAGGATGTATATAGGATGCAAACCGTTCACTGCTCATCCTATTTCCGTGCTACTAACGCTGTGTAGACGCTTGGTGTACCTTTTGTTTCCTCCCTCTTTCCATTTTCAGCTGCAGCGGATGTGAGTTGAGGGGATGCCCAGAGGATGCAGAGAGGATACAGCGGACATTTAATGGATGAAAAACGGACATAGAACGTTTGTTGCTCGGATGTCACGGATTTACATCGTACACAGTGGAAAGTTCATCCGTTCACAAAGTTTTGTGCAGCTCAAAACTTCTTGGGCGGATGAAATCTCAGTGGACGGATGCTGGAGGGATAGAGCGTATGAAACACGTATGCAGTGAGTACACAACGGATGCATCGCGTTTTCCAATGGATGGCAAGCTTTTTTTAATGTTTTACATCCTCTTTGCATCCGTTGGTGCAGTGGGACATGGGCTTTACTATCAGCAGCTGTCTTTGCAAGACAAGCTTTTCAAGGGTTACTTAACTAGTCAACCACATTGTGACTGCACAAAGCTGAAGTATAAACTAGCCACATTGTTTGGGTTGCTTTCAACTCACTGAAATAAAACATGGTTGGCTAGTTTGGGTATGCCCCAGTATTACTGGATTTGTAATTCCAAAGTTGATTGCAACCACTGTCTTCCATCATGTTTATTTGTATAACATTTAAATAGGTCACAATATGATTTTTCCCAAACTACATTTGCACCCAGGAGAAAACTATACTTTTTGAAACTGACATAGTTGACCAGTATTGAGAAAACTTGTGTTCAAGGCTCAGTTCAACCATGTGGCAAATTGGGTAATATAAGCTCCATTAGTCTCTCTCAACGTAGCCTAGCTCATGGAGTTGTGAGGATAAAAGGGAGGAATAGGAACACTATCATGAGTTTTTAAGAGGAATAAAGGCAGATAAATGTAAGCCATAATATTAATGTGACAGTATTACAACTATAGCCTATGCATGAACAGAATATCTCTCTTAGAAGGATAAATTTTACCTTATTTTTAGATGTGAGTAGTGGATACAAATAATAGCAGTTAGTTACTCAGCTGGGATGAGTGAGTGAGTTCAGAATGTTTTGTTATGATTTTTGTTTGTATATAGTTCTTACTCATAGATGTCACTTACTTAGTGATGGGAAATACTTCTGCCAACAACATAAGGAATGTGGGAAGGGAAAACAAATCTAATACCGTGTTTCTCCAACAATACGGCCTCCCCCAATAGGAAGTCCCAGCCTGCTTTATAGGCATAAAATCAAATTAAGGCCCTCCCCCCAAATTAAGGCCTATATTAAACATGCGAAATGGGGGGAATGGCGGGGGGGCTGGCCGTTAGGAAGTATTATTATTGCATACCCGGATATGGTGCTGCATGCATTGATCTTGGCGTTGGTGGGGCACTTCATATCGGGAAACCTGCCACCATTGCTTTCCCTTCTCCCCATGCTGCCGTGGTGTTTCAAGCAACGCCGTAGAGTTTGGCGCAGCCATGTGCGGCCAGCCAGGGCTCCTCCACTTCAACCGTAGCTTGGCGGAGACACTCGGCTTCAGGCACTCCTGTCGCCGCATTCCCTTCACCTTCAAAGGCAAAGCCAATTCTTTTAAAAATGAAGCCCTACCACCAGTATGACAAAGACTCCCCTGCCCGAGAGGGCAGCCCAACCCCATGTGGGGAGGCGAATCTCCTGGGGCCGCAGCACACGATCGGCCCACCCTGGGAGAAGCGCCCAGCCACCATCCCTGCCTGGTGTCGGGCAGAGCATGAAGAGCTTCACCTGAGAAAACCAGCGCAGCTGACAGGCGGGCCCTCCTGTCCAGCGTCAGACCGCTCGCCACGGGAGCGAGTGCCACCCCACCGGATCCTCCGTTCATCCCGCCAGGGCCGCACTGGAGCTGTGTGGGCTGGGCAGAGCCAGGAAAGTGAGCTGCAGGTGTGCACCTGCCTGCCAAGCAAAAGAGCCGGGCCGACCTGAGCTTGGTTTCCTTCCCAAGTCCCTCCAGCCTGGACCCAAAGGGGCCACCAGGAGAGGCTGCCTGAGTCAATGACAGTGCCTACCCATCCACGGACAGGGAGGCAAGGTGACAGCAGCGCTGCTTCCCTGCCGGCAGGTCGAGCAGAGAGAGCCCAAAGCCGCCTGTCCTTTCTCACCCCTCGCCCAGCCCATCCCTGTCCCCACACACCTCCAAACGCGTTGACAGCTCTAAACCCTGCAGTGTCACAGATATCGGCACTCACTCATCGAGGCTCAGCTTGGAGGAGGATGCGGCGCAGGCCATCGCCTTGCCTCCCTGTCCATGGATGGGTGGGCACTATCATTGCCTCGGGCAGCGTCTCCCGGTGGCCTCTTTGGGTTTGGGCTGAAGGGATTTGGGAAGGAAGCCAAGTTCAGGTCGGCCTGGCTGTTTCTCTTGGCAGGCGGGCACGCACCCACAGCTCGCTTTCCTGGCTCTGCCCAGCCCGCATGGCTCTGGTGCTGCCCTGGTGGGGATGAGCAGAGGGTCCGGTGGGGAGGTGCTCGCTGCCTTGGTGAGAGGTCTGGCCCCAGGCAGGAGGGCCCACCTGTCAGCTGCGCTGGGCACCCCAGGCGAAGCTCTTCACACTCTGCCTGGTGCCAGGCAGGGATGGCGGCTGAGCGCTTCTCCCGAGATGGGCCAATCCTGCACTGCAGCCCCGGGAGATTCGCCTCCCCAGGTGAGGTTGGGCTGCCCTCTTGGGCAGGGGAGTCTTTTTCATACTGGTAGTAGGGCTTCATTTTTAAAAGAATTGGCTTTGCCTTTGAAGGCGAAGGGAATGCGGTGACAGGAGCACCTGAAGCCAAGTGTCTCCGCCAGCCTATGGTTGCAGGAAGGAGCCCTGGCTGGCCGCACATTGCTGCGCCAAACGTCACGGCGTTGCTTAAAACACCATGGCAGCATGGGGAGAAGGGAAAGCAACGGTGGCAGAAGGTTTCCCGATACGAAGTGCCCCACCAACGCAGAGGTCAACATCCAACTGTCACCACCTGCCCACCCAAGGATGCAAGGGGGAGAATTTAGACACCCCCAAAAAGATGGCCTAGCCATTTTTGGGTGGGTCAAAAAAAAAAAAAAGTCTCGGCCTTATTTTGTGAGAAACACGGTGTTCACCGTGCATTTCTGAATTACAATTATTCGCGATTCCTTCTATAGTACTAAGGGAGACTCAGTGGAAAAAGCTGTTCAAACTAGTCATGGTCTAATGGCCTGACTTTTTGACAGGGTACTTAACTTTACATCAGAGTTTGCTTAACACAGTTAATAAAACCACCAAGTTATAAACCATGTTTTACAAAGCAAAAAAGCAGCCAAATATCTACCCTCATCACCAATACAGTACGGTATATTCTGATCTGTGAATGAGACCAACATTAAAGACATCATTCTCCAAATTCCATCCCAAGGAAAGGAGTTGCCATCCCAGTGCTGGTCTTTTGCAGAATGGCTAAGCTCCTTCAAACAAGCAGGGAGAGGCTTGAATTTTAATAAAGCTTCAATACTCCTGCTTGGTCCAGATGTTTCTCTCTGTTCAGGGATTGTTACAGAATAAAACAAGCATCTTCTCAGGAGTGTTTGCTTGGCCTGCAGCTCTTTTTGTTTTCGGGGTTGCTCCTTCCCTAATTTCTCTGTGAAGAGAGCCTCCCAGCTCAGTTTGCTGTGGGTTGAATCTCCCTGTACTTTGCTTTCTTTGGATTGCACCCTCAGAAGGGAGAAATGCCCAGAGAGAGGGAGGCAGTTGCTAAGGGATGGGCTGCAACTGCCATAAGGGGATCAGTAAGGGCTTTGTATAGGGAATGACACCCACAGTCCCTTCATAGGCCTGCTGCCATGGAGACAAAGCCTCTATCTTTGTACAAAGAAAGTGATGTTTGGACTGCTTCCCTTATTAGCAAACAGGAGAATGCCAGGGGCAGCCATGCTTTCTGTCTCTTGAGGAATCATCTCTTCTCGGCCAACCAGACTTTTCTCCCTTTCTATTTCCAGATTCTCCCTCTCCTGAGAATGAGGGAAAACCCCTTTGCTTATCTAACTATGAATATTTTTTGGGATAAGCCATAGTAAACACTTGTCTCAAGAAAGCCTGGAAGCTTCAAAAATTGTGAAAATACAATGCCAAGATGCCACACATGGACACACACACAAAAAAAACCTCTGTCCCTTGCAGGTCTCTCAATTTGGCTAACTCTACAGTCTCTGCTTGATTTCCCCAATATTCTTCTTGTGAGTCTCCTGCATCCTCAAAAAGTTGCTAGAACCTTGTCCCACAATGTATTAATTTTTTACACTATTATAAATTATTGACTATCATATTGACTATTGACTATTAATTTATTACACTATCATAAATTATTACACTATCATATATTTATTATCATAAATCATAATAATTATTATAAATTATTACATTAGTTTATACACTTCTTTGGCTTTATACTCAAAAGACAAGGAATGGGAAGGAAGGAAGAAATTGCTCACATAAATGTGCTGTTTATTTAATTTATTTATGTACATTACTTAGACTCCACCCACTTCAACAAAGTCTATGGGGCTAGAGTTGATGAAGCAGCACGAGCAGCTGTACATAAATCACAATAAACAGTGAAACAGCAACAGTTTGATAAATTTGCACTTCTCCAACTTTTGGTCATAACATCAATACAACCATAAACACATCCTTTCTGATCTCCACGTAGCCTTCACATAAAAGTATATCAGGGGAAAAAAATGAGTCAATCATTTTTATTTCCATCACTTTGTAGTTCAGTGATAGAGATGATGCTGGACTCCAGCAACAACAAAACTAGTAGGGATGGTAGGAATGACAGCTCCTCCAGTTTTAAGAAAAAAACCTCAAGAGACTACTTACATGTAAGCTAACATATAATTGTTACCAAGTTGATAATGTGCTAGAATCTCAAGTGATTGAAGCCAGACCGAACAATTATGACACAGATACAGAGTGAGAGGAGGCTGCTGTCCTGATTCATGACTTTTGATCCAAGCCCTACCAGGATGGTTGAAGGGTGTGCAACTAAAGCATCAGTGTGACCTGAATATCTAGCAGTACAACAGGGGAATGGATGGGAGTTGCTATTCATACTATGCTCTCCCTGCTGGTTTCCTCTGAGCAAGGGCCAAGCAAGAACAATGCTAGGTTTGTTGTCACAGCTCCTGGTTGGTCAGAACACTGGGGGTGGGGAATGGAGGATGGGAAAAAAAAAAAAGAGACCAACCAAGCTTTCCTGGAATATTGCAGAACTGGGGGAGGGCGAGAAAGGAAAGGGTTGAGAATTTCAAAGAAGTTGAAATCAGGAAGGGCAAACTTCATTCAATTCAACTACCCCCTGCTCCCTACCCCCAAAGCATGCAAGTACACAGGACAGCTATTTCCAAGACAATTGCTCAGACTTGTTACTGTTGGAATAAAAAGAATCTCGAATGATCCTAGTATACAAGGGTGAGATGGCAGAAACCGTTTCACTATTTGCATAGTTGCTGATGTAAGGTTTTAAAAAAGCAGTCGTATTCCTGTAGTTCATAAGATCTGGGGAAATATCTGAGGTACTGTCATTTTGCCCCAGTCTGTACAGTGCATAAGGGTAAGAATACAGCAGCAGAGTAGTTTTAACTATGGACCTGTATGGAAGACATGAAGATTGTAACAAGACCAAGTGTAGAAGAGGGTTCCATAATCAAGGCATCATCACAGAAAGGGAAATTGTTTGTTTTCGTCGTCCTACAACTCAATGGATAGATCACCCCAAAATTCTTTTTTGCAATGCACAGTTGGGCAAAAATAGCACTGCAATGGAGAACGTGAGCTAGAATATTCATAGGTGATATGAGGAGGCAGTGAATTCTGACAACTTCCATCTGAAGACAGAATTTATAGTCAAATATATCCCATTATCCATCACAGAAAGCAATGTTTCCATGGCAAGTTTTAAGAGTTTCCTTAACAATACAAGCCAATTTGGAGATTCCTTAGAGGTTTAACTTAAAAATGCAAAAAGATCATGCACTGGGATTTTCAGTGGCTATTAGCATACTAGACTGGGGGATTAATCCAAATTCAAAGCAGCTAGTCATGCTCGATTCAAATCAAAATTTACTTATGGCCCAAGAGGAAACATGCCAATCATGCTGACAGAGGATCTACAGAAATCCCAAACAACTGAAAAGGATTTGGGGGGGGGGGGGGGGGGAACAGAACAGACCTAGGATATGGAGAATCTGGAGCCCTCCACATTCTTGTTTTACACAAAAATTCCCATAATGACTTGGCCAGACTAGTTGGGCTTATAGTTTCAACACTTGCTCAGACCATTCCTGTTTTTATTCCAGGGACATCCAGTTATACATATAGCTTCTTGGATTGATCCTGAACCAGATTCTAAAATAATGCTGAAATTATCATAGATCAGAAATTGAAAATAAATCTTTGGATTAAAGTCAAAATATTGAGTTTTATTAGAGTGTTCCAATCAGTTTGGTATAAAAGAAAAGTTATGTTACATTCTAGAAATGGAGCTATACTACTGTGTTGTCTAAAGGAACACAAATTTCTGGCAAAATGACAAAAAGACCGTAGACAATAGCAATGGCTCATTGTCAAGCAACCCTAAGCCATTGATTAATTGGCTGAAATATTCTCTTGCTGTCTTTGCTAAACATCTGTTTCTTAACACCAGATTTATTCCCTTTATTGGCCTACTATTTCCATGGTCAGTGAGAATGTTAGCTGAGAATAATGGGAATCATAGTCTGATCGACCTGAAGAATATGCTGTTGCAGAAATCTCACTAAATCTATCCCACAAAGAGCCTCACATCTTTACTAGAAGAATACTGGGAGAGGCTTAGCTTGTTTCCTTCCTAACCTTTCTAGAATGACATTTCTAACATCTCAAGAACAAACTCCTTTATATATTATTGTGGTCTCTTTTTCAAGGCAAGGAAGTCTTTCTCTTCCACAATAGGAAAAAACCCTCAGAAGAATCAAATCTTCGTATACAGCAAGGAAAAGTAAGTATGGACAACCCACCAGAGGAAAAAAGGTAACAGTGCAACCACCACCAACATAAAATTGTTAATTTATTGTTATTTTGAGCCAAAAAAAGTACTGTTACAAGATTTGTTTTCCAGAGGAGGTCAAAGTATGAGCCAAAAATGTATTTTTAAAAAAGGAATAAATGACACTATACAATTGATTAAATTAAAAAAGTAAAATGCTTCCTTGTGCAGTTCTGTGAAAAATGAGAAGAAAAAATAAAATTAGAAAGCACCCTCCCACTCTTGAAGGAAGCAGCTCACAGCAGGATGGGCCCTGCAACTATACACCTGTCCATAGCTTACATGGGACAGAAAGAAATATAACCACCCAGCAGCATCAACTATCTTTACAAGAAACAGTATTAGCTTATAATTGCATCTTCAAATATTTTCCATAGCTTCACTTCCTGAGCTTGTCTGCAGCTGCTTTAGAGTGAGTCAAAAGGATAGATACGTAGAAGCAGTAGCCTAGACTGACCTCCCTTAACCAGGAATATCATAGGCTTTGCCAGAAACTCAGGCACTCTATAATCCAAGGGGTTTTTTCGACAAACCCACAGAATGAAATTCCCTCTTCTACTCAATTATCCTAAAACTTCACCCTTGAGTTTGAGGAGCAAAGTTTCCATCGCTCTCCATACACTGGTGGAAGGAGAAGGACGGATTTAAGATTAAAGGAAACCGAGAAAAGTGTCTTGGCTCTTACAGTTTCATCCTGAACTCTGGGCAAAGACAGCCTCTTCTCCACACCTTCCCTGCTCTAGAACTCAAATAAGGTCTGTGCTTTGAGTGAACTGTTCTATGAACTCTGTCTTGCTCAAAAGACTTTCGAATGGAACCTTTGCATAAGTCATTCTGTTCCTCAACAATCTACAAATGTCTGAGGGAGGAGACAGCCTAAAACATGGACTCAGTGAATGCCAGTGATCCAAACCTAGTCACTTTGGCAGTATACCAGAATCCTAAGTCATCTGCATAGTCACAGGATGTATATCATGCACCGCCTGCTTCCATTCAGGGAAATATCTTGATCCTTGCAAAGAAAGCTGCCTTATGGGTTTTCAAAGATGGGGAGCGCATCCAGCAATAATCAGATATGTTTCTGAAACACAGAAGTAGTAGCAAGAGATGGTATTCTGTATCTTCAAGTGCAAGGTGAATGAGATTTAAAGCTCAGATCAAAGGGTTTCACTCCTGCCTGCTGGAAAACAACCAAACTGGCCATTGTTTCTAAGGATTTAATGGCAAAGGAGAAAAAAAAACCCTGCATTGGCTCTTCCCTAAAGTCTTGCAGAGACGATGAAATGCAAATACTGCTCTAGAGGCTCTTCTGGGGATACCTTTCCCTGCCCCATAATCATGCCATATGCAGAAGGAGAAAAGAGGTACTAAAGATGGAAGGAGAGAGTTATCTTGCAGGGAGAGTATCACCCAAAGTTATGCTCTGTACCCAGCAAGATCTCACTTGTTCTGTGGCTGCTTGTGAGATCCCCAATACTGCATTTGTTACTTTCCCACCCCATCCATTAACTGCTGCCCCCTTGACAGCTGACAGGCCCCATTTAGTAACAGTATAATTGCTTAAATTAAAAAATTAAAATATATATACATATATTTATATTATATATATATATATATATATATATATATATATATATATATATATATATATATATATATATATACATACTGTACACACACTGACAACAACAGAACAGTGCCAAAATCGGAGTAAGGAGCAAAAGAGAGGAGGGGGCAGACAGTTTCTTTATAATAAAAACAGGAGTTCAATCTCAGCTGAAGATCCCCTAAAAATACCCATCTAGGGAAAAAGAGGTGGGCAAGAGGGATGGAAAGAGCAGGAGATGGGGAAAGGGAAAGGAGGAGGTGCGCCTGGCTTTTACAATCGCATCTTCCCGATCCAAAACTTGAACAAAGAGCTCTCAGCTTCGCCGGGACTTTGAATGCTGAATAAGCCACTGTAGGGTGATATCTGTCAAAGAAGAAGGTAACAATTTATGACCATAGAGAAGAAAAAGAAGATATGCTAAACTTTCTTCTCCTTACCTGGAGATGAAATAAAATGTGCAGAGGTCTGCCCAGCTAAAAGCCAGATCTTTTCTCAAACGCTGGCTGATTCAGTCTCACAACCCACCAGAATTGATAGAGGGCAAAGGGTGATGTGACCAAAATCTTCCCTCTTCCAACTATGAAATGAATGGAAACCCCAAAGGCATACAGAACCTTCATAATAAAATTGACTATAAAGCTCAGTTGACTTGGCTGAACCTATCCACATTATGGGAAAAACCAGCAACTGGGGTGTTTCCTCAAAGGAACTCTAAGATTTAGCTGCAGATTCAATCCCCATCAGCACCTTCCAAGTTGTTACATACTCTGACCTTTTAATCTTTCCCAGCCTTTTATTTTCCAGCTTACCAATGTTGTCTTTTTCTTTGCAAGAAATGGAATAGCAACAGATCTCTCGGTCCTGGATGGCAGACAAGTTCCTGAAAGAGACATAACAGCATGAAAGATCAGAAGTCTTAGAAAAGAAAAAAGGACAACTTGCACAAAAGGATCATCGCCAACCAAAAAAAAGTGACCAGCAACCTGCATCTTCAAAAATAATGACAAGAGGACAAGTTCAGAACATTTCCTTTTGAATGATGACCTCACTACTTACGAGATCCTGCTGTCCTCATTTATCATCTCTACTCACTCTGTGTCTCCTAAAACTTTGGGAATGTTATCCTACAGCCAATCTGATTTAAGAGTCAAATATTATTCACATAGGCTTCACACAAGAATTTACAAAAACCTTCCACCTTTAAAAATAAAAGCCATTTTAACTTGATTTCCAGGACAGAGTATGAAGAAAAATAAATAATAAAAACAAGAATTTTCCATTACTAAAGTGCAAGAAATTGATAACAATAGTAATAGGAAAACTCTTAAACGTTGAAGATTGGCAAATTCCAACTGACAATGTGTTCCAAAGGCAGACAAGTGAGAAAGTTTTCATATTTGCACCCTGTTGGTATGGTTTTAAAAATAATGATCACATTACTGTACGCATATGGAACAGATTGCCTAAATTAACTCTGACAGCCATATCTGATTAAAATATGCTGTAAAAAGACCCAACCAACAATTAGGACTAACACGAACTCTGCTATTCCAGAAAAGCTTGAGTGTGTAAGCAACACAACAATTTATTCTTATAAATAAGCATCCATAGATTTTGAACTACAGAGCAAGTATGAGACTGCCTTCTAGTGAGTGGTCAACCCTCTCTTAACTTTGAAGCTGCAAAGTTGGGTGAAAGCTGGCAGTTAACAATTGTGGCCTATATTCAAAGCTTGAGAAAGGCTGGAATCTATTGGGATCTGTGAGATCAGTCATAAGTTGCCCCCAAAATCCAGGCCATTCAAACCCAGATGGGTAACTTTGCTGGACAAACAGACTTGGGCATCATTCACAGAAAGCACACCAAATACCCTGAAATAGCAAAATAAAATTGTACATATTAGCTCCTGTTATCTCTTTCACCTCAGCCTCTTCTGAAGAGCTCAAAGAAAAATGATTGCTATTTCTGCCAGAAAATACGAATGGCGCTGGCACACAATAATGCTCATCATTCACTGCCCAAACTCTGTTGCCAAGAGAGGAAAAAAATTAGGGAAGATTTGGTGATTCCAGTGTCTCACTTGCCTAAGAAGGTCTGTATAAGATCATGGACTCTTTTGGATACAATCATTTTAGTTTACACCACCTTTATGGAAAAAATATTAGTTTCTTATTACAGGGTGTTTCATAATCTTACAAAGAAAGTGGAACCCAGTAAGGATAGCAGAATCCTACACAGGATCACTCACAGGCAGGACTTAGCCAATGATATTTCTTCCCCTCTCCTAATTCCCTTCTATTTTTTTAAGTTGCCTACTTTGAATGAGTTCTTGCTTTCTTGAGTCTTCTCCTTATTTTAGCAGAAAATATTACTGTAAAAACAATTCCTGAAATATGTGAACCCTGCCAACAATTGTTCAGCCTCTCTAGGAAAAAGGAGAAATGAGTAATACTTGCCTGCCTATGATGCCACCATGTGGCAAAGGCAGTGAAAAACTCAAAGAGCATGTTGGCTTCTTTCAGAAAATTGCATTTCTGTGACCCAATATGGGTTCATCATGCTTTTATTTCCAGGACTATCCCTGGACTGTAATTTTCTCAGTAAGTGGCATCTCTGTTTTGTTCTTATCATTATCAGTGTTCAAACAATGGGATATCCAGTTGCATTTTGATTTTGAAGATGGCTTTAAGTCCCACAGGGTTGCAAAACCATCTGTTGAAAATAAAAAAATGTGGATGGCTCTATCCCTATAATTTATCTTGAAATATGTAAGGACTAAAGAGAAATTTTCTGACAGTAAGAAAAATTAATAATTAAACAGCTTGCCTGCTGGGGTTGTGGGTTGGAAGATTGGAAGTCCATTTGTCCTAGAAGGTACAAGGTCTACTGCCATGGACATGGGGCTGGACTAGAAGACCTCCAAGGTCCCTTCCAGCCCTATGATTCTATGTATTCTATGCTTTCTCACTGATTAAAACCATGTAGTGTCAAATATGATTTTTCATTGTGCTCCTTTCCAATTATTTCAATTCTGAAGCGAACAGCTAATACAGAGCAATGCTTCCTGTGCTCTTCTCCCCAAAGCCTTTTGCTCTTCCCTGAGATTCATCACCACCGTCATCATATGTATTCATGGGATAATGTCCCCTGTTACCTGCTTTCCTGGCTTAAAAATACCTACAATGTATTATCAATAATCTACACTATACTTGAGCATGGTATTCTCCAAGGTCTCTGATGATTTGCAAACTCATATAACAACCTCACTAAAACAAAATTATTACACAATTTATTCATTACCACTACCAAATGACAATATTATATCCAATAGAATTGGCAAGCTTTAAAATGTCACCAAAGTCTATGCTGCCTTTTCTATAGCAAGTTAAAATGATTCCTTTTTGGATTTCTATTATGAGATGTAACTATGTAATGAATTAAGTTTTATTTTATAACCAAGATTCTCAACAATGAGGGACAACAATTTATAGCAGCTCTGGAAATGCAAGTAATCTAAATAGCAAATGCACATCTGAAAAAAATACAGTCCATAAATCAAGTTAGTGAGACTCACCGATTGGATGCTCCTGGTTCTGCCCACCTCTATAGAACTGGTAGCTCTAAAGAGCAGCAAACACCAAACAGGTTTGGTGTTTGCTGCTGTCTGGCCCACCCGTTCACCCAGGCTCTTACCTGTCCTTTATTTCCTGCTTTTTCAACCTCAGCTGCTTTGCGTGGCACAGCTGAGTTTGAAAAAGCAGGAAAATAGTGGCTTTTCAAACGCTGCGCACTTGTGTGCAGCCCTTTTTCAACTCTCTGGGCGCCACAGATGAAGGATTTTTACATGCGAAACACACATGCATGCACAAAACGTAGCAACCCCGGTTAAATCCCAGACCTGGTTAGACTTGCACAAGTTCAAGAATGAAGGCCTTGGCAAGCTTCAGTATCATATTTCAGATGTTCAACTAGATGGAAGTCTACATAAATACTGCCTGTATATTAGGCCTGGATGTCCTTAGAAGCAGATCTCCCTTTTCAGAAATCTCAGGTGTCATTGTTGAGGAAGGTTCCTCTATGAAAATAATTCCTTTCCAGGTGGGAGAACACTGATGGTAAAGAATAAACTGGGAGTATCAAATTGGTTTTTAAAAAAGGAGATACTGCAATACTGGGGGGAAAGAAGCATGTGCGCTGATTAATCTGGAACTGAAAGTAAATGCTGCTTCATAAATTGCTCTGGTGTGACAAAAAGAACAAGCATGCAGCAATATAATGCACAAGACTGAAGCAATAAAATACACAGGACTGAAGCAATTTGAGGTATGTTTCACATTTCTTCAAAAATGTGAAGCAAAAGTGAAGCTTGAAGAGATTTGGGACTTTGTTTTTTTATTAAGGAGATTTATATGTATACCCAACTTACAGTGACTCTGGGTGGCCTATTCTAGTTGTCCTGATTTAAGGCTGATACTTAAACTGTTGTTAAAATGATTGGTGAAGAGGAAAAAAAATAAACTGTGATATACCGAAAACTTGGAATTTATTAGTTTATGAAGAACTTTGGATTTACCAAGCTTAACGTAGAGTCACGAACATGATTTTGCTTTGTTGGAAAGAAACTGCTACTAGAAATTTAAAATCTGGACTGAAGTCAAGGCTCACTTTTGGTCTTTGACCTGGTTTGTTATAAGTAAAATGGAGATACTAATTAATCAAAATAATTCTATAAAGACAAGGTTTGATTTGTTGTTTAAAATCTGTTGCATGTGTGTGTACTCATGCAATTTACATGTATGTATGTTTGCCTGAGAATATGTTTCTCTCATATCTGAAAGAGGCTGTAATCAGACCCCAGTCAGAAAGCTTTACTCAAGTCCAATGTTGGATAGTTTTAGACTTGTTTCCTCTCCCCCCACCTGAAATATTGTAGAAAAAGTAGAAGTCCTACAACTGCAAAGGATCCTACAGGCAATAGATATGGACTCTTCATTTGACAAGCCAGAATACAGCATGGAAACTTTTGGCTTGTGGGTGACTTTTGGACAAACCAGGATCTAGACTTTATAAGCCTCCTTGAATTCTCAGTACCTTTTGATACTATTGACCATGATAGCTTTCTGAACCACCTCTGTTCTGCAGTGCTTCCTCCTCTTGAAGGATTGGTGCCATTTGGTGGCAAGGAAGAGGTTTATTCACTTGTGGAATATCTCTTCTATTCAGTTCTTTTTAACATCTCTATAAAATTGCTAAAGGAAGTAATCTCCTGTCATGGTGTTTGGAATCAATATTAAGCTGAAAGTATCTAGTTATATATGATGTTTCTAGGCCAATATATTATGTCCCTAGGCCAAACAAATGACACAAAGGAAGTTGCCTATACAACCAGATCAAATAGGGCCATGTCCTCCAAACCTTATCTATATGGGTTTGTCACATATTGGAGACTCTCAGTAGTTACATCCATACTTTGAAACTCCCTCTTAGTGGGAATTTGATCAGCCTCATCCATCCTGGAGTTCAGGCAAGCTTTAAAGACCTACTTGTTCATTCTTGCAGAAGAGGAGGATGTTCTCTGACCAGAACATGGGATTGCTGGCATGTACCTGTGGATATTTTTTATTTTATGCTATTTTCTTACTTACATTGATTTAAAGAACACTTACTGCAGATACATAACAAAAAATCTAAAGTCCAAATCCTGGTCTGTCCAAAAGAACAATGAAAAGAAATAACTGAAGTGCATTCAGAAAAAAAAAACCTATATAATACGTGCTACACAAAAACTTACAGGAACTTATCCACTACCCTGTCTCAATATCTATAAAAAGTCAAGATTTCAGTGATGTCATGGAACATCATTGGAGTAGGAGCTGTACAGATTTTCTGGGAAATATTATTCCAGGGCACAGGCACCACAATGCAGAAGGCAGGCTTCAAAGGCCCCTAACAGATAATGTTGTTTAATCAAGGGAGCTTGAACTATACCCACTCTGCTGGATCTTTAACAGATGGGCAGAAAAAATTGGAGAACTGAAAAAGCTTCTTGGATGAGAAGCAAAATATCTCCAAAGAAAACTAGAAAGTCCAGTTGCCTTTTGAAAAAGCATCTTTGGGATATCTAATACTCTTCCTTCCTTCCTATGTTTAGTCACAACAGAAGTCCTTTGAGGTTAGCTGACCTGAGAGAGAGTAACTGACCCAAAGTCACGCAGCCAGCTGGAGTATTTTATGTTGATATTGTTTATATCTTTTAGACTGATGAAAATGGGTGGCATATAAGCAGTGTAATTTTATAATACCAAAATGAGCATTTATTATTATGATTATATTTTTATTCTGCCTTTTATATAAAAATAGCATATTGCATAATATCCAGATGTGATTTCCAAGAAACTAAACTCAAGTTATTGCTGCAGTGAAGGGACTCCAGCCAAACTGGAGATACTGAAGACAACAATAAACACTTACATTTTTTCAATTAGCTCTTTCTCATCCAAGGCACCAGCCAGATCTCGCTTGTTCCCAAGAACTAAAACCTGCAAAAGAGAATAGGGCAGTGCTCTTAGTCTGATATGTGCAAGCTGCAAAGAGTTATGGAACAGTCTGAAGTGACTCCATTGTTCAAACAAGATGTATCTTGTGCACCAGTGTTTTCAATATACTTTCTGAATTCAAGAAGTTCCTTTATAATCCAGGGAAAGTCTGCCAAGCATGAAGTTGGAAAAAACACAACTTGGCTTGAAAGAGAAAAAGATAATAGGAAAGCTGTCTCTACAAATATTAAAATACCAATTTGTAAAATGCCAGATGGATTTTACATAAAAAAGCAAAACATTACATTGCTTTAAGGTTAAATGCAGATATGAATAACAATATTAGCCATATAAAATAATTTAAGTTGTTTCCTTGGAAGGACATTCATGGAAAAAATCAAATGCTCATGGAGGGCATTTGATTAACCTTTAAATGTATTCCCTGGGGGCAGCCAATATATATCATTTGTAACCAATAAACAGAAAGTTGTCTAGTGTCCAGATATGCTATTAAAACCTAGCTATTCAAAAGAGTACTTGCTTCTTTTCTTTACAATTACTTCACTCTTGGCAATGCTCCCTATGGACCAATTCAAATGGCAGCATACGAATTGATAACTGTTTTTTTTTTCTTTTAAAATATTACCTGGACCCTACACAATTCTTGACTTCCTAATTTTCATAAGACTTGGACAATGAAACTCTCTCTCAAAGACATCTATCTCCCATTTATTTTGCTACAGACCATACCACTGGTGTAATAGTCGAAGGATCTGGTAAGCAATGGAAATCACAGATCTTTAAAAAGGCAACAGTGCATTTCTGTGTAGCAGGTTTAAAGAAAGGAGTGAAATGACCTTCTCCATATATTTAATATCATTGCAAATATGTGTTATGTATTTACATTTTTTGCCTCCAATAAGCTATTTCATTGTCTAACTAAAAAACAAAAAACCCTGAGGAAAGGATTTTAATTCATAGAAGGTAGAAATACTCAGAGTTGCACTTAGAATGCTTATATCTTTACAATGCGTGCAATAATACAGTGTGCTATTTTTATCTTCTATCTGAACAGTAGCCAGTGGGAGCACCTTTCCAACTCTGGCTCTGTGTCAGGCTCTGTTAGTACTTGGATGGGAGACCATCAGAAAGTTCCAAAGCTATAGGCTAAAAAATAAATGGAAAAAAAAATAGAAACAGCATGGAAGAAGAGGCTAGCAAGCTCCTTCCTTTCTCTTGGCAAAAAACTCTACATGATTATATCCATATAGTCATCAGAAGCTGAGAAAATATTTAACTGTGGATGCGCTAAAAACTAAGTGTTAATTACATTAGTAAACTTCAGTCTTACTTTCTAGGAGCTAATTGTGCGATATTTTTCTTTTTTGCATTCCAAACAAGAAGGCCACACCTATCTCCTGCAATGTTGTAAAAATAGATTCTGCCCTTTACTTACTTTTCCAATACAGTCCTTCCATAAAAACTTATACATCCTAGAAAGAAATATCTCAGCACCATGTGGAATAGTCATGAAAATGAGAAGTAGTTGGTTCCAAAATCTAATCTGTAGTTTTTGAGAATATTGAGATGAATTTTTTACTCAGTCCATCATATGGATTAACTTGTATATATTTTACCCTTTCCAGAATTGATCAACTTACAGGAATGCCTTGGAGTTGTGGTTTATCAAGCAGGTTGTGTAGTTCATTCTTTGAAGCTTCAATCTTCTCCTGATCTGCAGCATCTACCATGTATCTAGAATGAAACAACGCATTACTACTGAGCTGGCAAGGTGATAGAAGCAGTTGCAGGTGGCAGCCTAAGATACTATGTAGGAGCTTAATCAGGAGTGGAATAGCTTTTTTAACAACCGGTTCTGTGGGCATTGCTTAGTTGGTGGGTGCGGCTTGATGGTCATGTGACTGGGTGGGCATGGCCAACTCGACATCACTCATGTCAAGGGGCACTTCTCCTCACCTGGCCTCTCATGACAGCGGGGATGCTGCAACGGTCATAAGTGTGAAAAATGGTCATAAGTCACTTTTTTCAGTGCCATTGTAACTTTGAATGGTCACTAAATGAACTGTTGTAAGTCAAGGATTACCTGTACAAAAATACAAAAAGCTTCTTTGCTTGCAAAAAGCTGCCCTTAAATACCAGTCATTAGATTAAAAATACCTGTAAGCCGAAGTTACAAATCAGGCAGGGTGCCAGAGCACCTTGAGGAATTAAAATAGTTAAAATGCAATGATAACTATCAGCAACCAACTCTTACTCATACAGTGAAGCCCTTTAGCAGAGAGGTCATTTAAGCTCTCCAGGAAAAGCAATCCTTAGATCCATTTGCACCACTTAAAGATACCAGCTGGTCTCACTCACCTCACAAGATATCCTAAGGAAATTATCCAGATTTAAGGAAAAGTCACATGCCCCCCAGAAAGGCAGTAAAAAAATCAGTGCCAAGCTTGCATCCTGCCTCTTGGAAGTATACCCCCAAAGGACAGTGCCAGATAGTACTAAAGCAGTAAAGGAAGACCCCCTCCTCAGACAGAAAAAGAAATCATGAGGCAGGAAAAGATTCAAACATAATACAAATAATTAAATCACAACAGTAGCTGTTGCTTGTTGAAGCTGAATAGGGAAAATTATCCCATCAATAAACACAGGATTAAATGTCACCAAACACAGAATTAACCTTCACCAAAAACCAGTTTTAGACGAAAACTCAGAAAGGGTATGTAAACTCACGTTTGAATGTCAATCTTTCTAGCTAGCCAAGAAGCCTTGCTGAATATCACTCATCTTGGTTCCCTTTCACTAAAAGCTTTGTTTCATTATTCAACTATTTCTTCTTCAATCTTCCCTGATTGTCCAGGGAAGTATTTCCTCCCAACAGCAGTGTAAAAATCTTAAAACAACCCTTCCCCTTTAAGGAACTCAAGCCCCAGAAGCTCTGGAAACAGGAAGTCTAGGTGTACTGGCAAGAATGTAATAAGGATGGAAAAAAACAAAAGAAGATTGCTTCTAACAGGTTCTCGGAGCTGCTTCGAAAGTTAACAAGGGGTTCTATAGAACTGGACAGAACCGGTAGAATCCCACCCCTGAGCTTAATACAACATCAGCTAACCAGCCTCCAGAAAACAAGATGTATTATTCTGAAACATTACCAGAGTCTCGTTAACTGACTGGTTACAAAACTTGGGTTTGGGCAGCATATTTATTCACCTCTTCATACCTTAGGAGGTACTTACTCTCCTAGTGGCATTGGGATTCTAGTTCTACCAATATTTGTGAAGAAGTGCTTAGGCAGGGCTGAACATACTTTGAAAAGAATGTATACATGCTTCAGACCTCACACAACATCTCTCTGCTTTTTATCAAAGCATCATTCATCACTGCTTTCAGAAGCCCATTCTTAAAACAGCACCATAGAAATTTGCTGAATAAATAATAGAGAAGTGTTGTACTTATGCAATATCAGAAAGCACTTCCTTCTCAATCTTTTCTGAAGTATGCACCATTCTACTTGTATAATTTACATTCATATTCATTTGAAGATTACTTTCATTAAAAAGTACAAATGACACAGAAGAGCTGTACAGGGTAGACAGGATGTTTATCAAATAGTCTTAACCACATCTTAGTAAGAAATTACTAAAAATGTTAAAGTTCTTAAGGATTAGGAAAAAAAGATAACGGCAAATAATTAAGGCAAGATTTTAAGCTACTGATTCTGTTTACAGATACATTCAATATAGATGACATTTTGGATTCTAAGAGTCATTTATTATCAGTTTCTTAAACTTCCAAGAAAACAGAACCTTTGCCATTATTTAGGCTTTAGCTCTTACTTCATCTTAACAGCTTCCTGAATTTGCCCATCTTTGGACCATCCCAATTCATGACCCTTGTCAGAATTGCAACCACCAACAACCACCCCAAAGGAAACTGATAAGGTATTGGGTAATTCAACAGTTAATCTAACTGTTGGTTGTACATAGCAATTTCATTCACCACAAGAGAACTTACATCTATGTTCAATTATTAGACAAAATGTGGTCGGCTAATTCTATTTTTTAAAAAAACAGCAGGAAGCAAATATAGGACAATGTCTGCAAATTTTCTAGATTTATTTTTATGTTATAAAAAAACATGAAAACATTATGTTATAGAGTGTTAAAGGAGAATTCAATGCATAAAAATCCAACTGAGTACAATATACAGTTCGACATTTTCAACAAAGCTGAATTAAAATGACTTTGGTCTTCACAACAAGGGGATAGTGGATTATTTTGGAACATTTGCCAATATAAGTGAACAAGGTCACAGGCTTGCCTGTATGGAAAGGGAGGCGAAGGCTAAACAGACCTAATTCAGCATGTATATCTGCAGAAGTAATAGAGGGATTGGCCACGACTGGAGGTTGCACTCACTGATAAGGGGAAACCTGAAGAGTTAAACCTGAAGAGCGGTAACTTTTCCACAGGGAAGGTGCCAAAACAGAGAAAATGCCTAAGTCCATTTAAGACATTGTTTTAATAACAGGACTTGTAGCATGCCTATTTTATCAGGTCTTCCTGGACAGGCTGAAGCAATCTGTCCTTCAGGCCCTTTGTTGGTACTTTGAACTATATCCAGAAGCATCCTGGTAACCAGTGCAGTCTATGCAGCAATGGTATTACATAGATATACAAAAATGTCTCCATAACTACCTGCTACCTGCACCACCATATTCGACAGCTGCAGTTTCCAAGCTGTCTTCCAGGGCAGTCCCATATTGAGTGCATTGTAATTGTTTACATATGAGGTGACTAGAACCTGAGAAACTGTCTATGGAAATTCTCAATCACTCAGATCATGGTGTCCCAAAGATGCTTTTCAAAAGACAACTAGACTTTCTGGGTTTTTTAAAAGACATTTCACTTCTCATCCAAGAAGGTTATTCAGCTCACCTCTTGGATGAAGAAGTGAAGCATCTTCAAAGAAAAAACAGAAAGTCCAAGTTGCCTCTTGAAAAAGTATCTTTGGGATAACCTGAGTGACTATTAGAAGAGATGCAAGGTCCAGGAAAGGGCACAACTGGCATATTGGATAAATCAGGGGGAAAGTCCCCTATCCACAGCTATGAAATGGGAGGCAAAAGTTTGTTATGATGCCTAAATTGCACTTAGCCATACTACAGTTAAAAAGTTAGAACTAATTGCAGGTTTCCATCCTTCTTTGTGTGTTATTCCTGCCCCTCTATAGGGAAGCATCAAGCACATCTTACTTACCATACTCTTAGTATGCAGACAAGAATTACTTACACTATTGCACTGACACCACGGCAATACCTCTCCCACATGCTTCGAAAACGAGGTTGACCTCCAATGTCCCAGAGCTATACGGAGAGAGAAACAAAAAGGATGAGAAAACAGGAGGATATGAGGCCTTACAAATAGATTTATCCATGTTTTGCAGATGCTATACTCTACATACATATTCTATTTTCCTAAGTGATACAATTCTCCCCAATTAGTCCATGGACCTGTATTCATTTATAACTAAGGAAAATAAAGCTGGAGGATTACCCAGATAGCCCAAAAAATGGATTCCTCAGCTGCAATTCTAGATCCAACCGAGAAACATTCTCACATTCATAAAACTTGCAAAACTCTTCATCCTTCAAACTATTAATATGCATTACATATATATCCAAAAAGATTGAAATGACAGGAGATATGTGCACTAAATTAACACACTCATATTTTTTCATCGTTGTAATATGTCTATACCAACTACTGATACTCCTTTTCAAATTTCCACTGAAGTCCTCTTTTTTCCTAAAAAACTGGATAATAAATCATCTAAATAATGTACAGAAAATTTTATCTTAATAAACACATGTCAATCTGCCCTTATTTTAGCCTCTCTGAACTCTAGAGTTGGGAACCCGTAACTCAAAAACAAGATACAGCAATCATGTTATAGTCTCTGAGAATAATATGGACCACAAATAATCTGTAACAGGTATTAAAACAATTGTGCTTTGAAAACCCACTTCCTCAACTGAAAGTAGCCCAACATTTTAGTAACATTCCCTCCTATGGTCCTGTCCTACTTTAAGAAGTCACCCTGCCTTCATCTACAGAAAGGTTCCTGTTACGTAATCATCTAAAAAGTGCAGCTTAGCCTTCATAGCATACCTCCCAATCTCCTCCAAATCAATTTTCATCAACATCTATCAGAGCATCCAAAGGCAAAAAGGTCATCTTATTTCAATATGATTTTACATATGAAAGAAGCAGATAAATTTTAATTCCTATTAATTCAATTTAATTTCTTAATCTGCCTGGAAGTCTACAATCTAGAGTACCCCAAACACTATGTTTGAAATCTAGTCAAGATGTTTTGTATCTTACCTTTATAGTTACATTTCCCTTGGTGATTTTTCTCATGTTGAAACCCACTGTTGGGATCATATCTTCATTGAATTGTCCAGACTAAACAAAATTTAAAAAAAGATTTGTCATTCATTAGAAATGTCTACCTTTCTGTTTAGCTACAGCAGTCCATCATTATAACAGAGACTAAAACAGAAATCAGAGGACTGAAAGGAATCTTAATTCCTAGATACTATAACAATAGTATTTTTTTTCAGATAGTCATGCATCTTGAACAACATATCAAACAACAAACACATCCAGGAAATAAAGTAACGGGGAGGAGGAAGAGGAGAAAAAGCAGTCTCAAAGACCTGAAGTAAAAGCTATACCACCTATCTGTATGGATAGATCATAGACGACTCTCAAGTAGATCAACTGAATCTCATTGGTACCCAAGGTATTCATTGTAATATCTAGTATGCAGCACTTGGTTTCCTTAATTAACAAAAAATAACTGTTATGTTACTGCTGCTATACAGTCTATTTAGCATACAACTATAGTTAAAATTGCAACTAATACTCATAAGATGTATAGGAATATAAAATTACCTATCATTTCCATATTGGGTATTAGAAAGTTTACAAAATATAATCAATATCAGCCTGATTGAAAATGACAACTGGAAAATGACAACTGAAAATGACAACTGGAAGTTGTCATTTCATGGGTCTCAATTGTTTTATCTGATAGAAATCAATTGAACAAATCCACAGATAAAATATAGCACAAAAGTAGTGCTATAGTATCTTAGTAATAGTAAATTGTCATTTGTTAAGTAGAACAGAATTTATTACAATATGATTATTATTTATCTGATTTTTTTATTATTTTATCTTCACAAAAGGGGGAAAGTATATAAACATGTATTATATACACTGGAATCCCCAAAGTATAAAACTGAACAATTTCAGATGAAGGATAAAGGTTTTTTGCTTATTGTAACTTCAGTTATCCTGGATTTGTTGTGTTCCATATATCTTGCAACATTTATCTCAGAATAATCTTAGAAATTAATTTTATCAACCCACTGCTTTTTTCTTTCGATAATTTACAATTTTAAAATGATCAGCACTTAAACATTTATCATTTTAAATTTGGTAGCGGAGATTTCAGAATCTTGCGAGTATATCTAAGTGTCAGCAATGAATTTATCTAATTCTGATTTTTAAAATGGAGAGCTTTTAGCCTCTGGCTTTTAAAAATTTGGCACATCAGCAAACCTTCCATGATTCTCAAACTCTGTGTTTTCTCCCTCAGCTTTTCATTTTAAAAGGCATATCCTGATCTTGCCAGAGAGATAATAATAGACTGCTCAAAATCTACATGCTTCAATAGGCCAACCAGCTCACACTGCACTGGGATTTAATGCAACATGCTACTCTAGACCTTATTTTTCCAGCAATGATAAGATTTTTCTTAAGCAATAGACTCAAATACCCTCATTTTCTGTCCATTTTTTCTAAAACAGACAATCAATACTGCACACTTGACAATTTTTATTATGATGGTATTCCTAACAGAGGAGATTAGCCAGACTTTAAAAGATACAAAAATTGCATATTTGAAAGACACTATGTGAAAATTTAAGGCTATCTTCCCCAATCCAGTGTGCTACAATGATTAAAATGCTAGACTAGGAAGATAGAAGACCCAAATTTCAGACAACTTAGCTATAGAAGCTTATTGGATGACTTTGAAACAGTTTGTCTCTCAACACACCCAACCTCCTCATAGGTTTACTGCTTTGTAGCAAAACTGGAAGAAGGATCAGTAGTATATTGCCTTGAGCTCCTGAGAAGGCAGGGATATCAATCTAATAAACTAGGCTGTAGAGCTGGGAGCAAATCTTAGGATGTTTACAGGAGAGCAGGGCTCTTAAATTGTTTTTAAGGGTAACTGCTAGATCTTTACAACAGGGACTATTTCTTGAAGGAACAATAGATGTGATAAGCAAGAATAGCTCTTTAAAATATAATACTTAATAATAAAAAGATACATGGTCTCATCATCACTTGAATATTGCCTCAACATAATCTGATTTCCTTCAGCGTCAACAACATGTACAATTAGACTAGGTATAGTAGCTGACTTACTTTAGGCTTTAACACAACTATTACCACTTGCATTCCTTCTTATCTTTTGATATATCCAAAAAGTTGCCTTGCAGTATATTGTTCCAGTATAGAATATGACTGAAATATTCACACATTTACTAAGTCATAAAGTAATGTGCATTTTTCTCTGGGTTAGCATAACATTTGAATTCAGACTCTCTGGTTTATAAGCTATAATTCATTGTTTAGTATTATATGTGAATTATATAATTATGATTGAAAACTGTTATTTAACCCAATCAGTTAAGAGTTCAGTGACTGAATTTACAGTAACACATAGGACATATTCACAGCTCAGTGTTCAAAAACTGATTTAATCAAACAAGCAATAGTGACAAAGTCACTACTGAAATCCATGCATCCTTGACATGTATCTATGGTAGTTTGTTTCTCAGGCTAATCATAATGCAAAAGGTCTTGAGCCATAATTCATGGGGCTACCATAAATCAGAGGAACAAAAAAAATGACTCTAACATTTGTTTTGCAATAGCTCAGAAACATTTCACTATATTGGAAAAAGTAGCTGACATTTTTTCTTGTTACTAAATAATTATGTAAGTACTGAGAATTTACCTGACAGTAAAAGAGAAAAAGAGAGATTAAGAATACGATTAGATGACAGATAACCACTGGGACCTGAACTTACAGAAATGTGCCTCTCCATTATTTAAGTGTATTGTTCAAAACTTCAACCAACCTCAAAGAAAAATCCCAACAGAAGAAGGATAAGAGATGGAGAAAGGTTTAAGGAAAAAATTAAGACACTACTCCTCTTGAGATCTTGAGTTCTTAGTGTGTATGTATGTGTGTGGGTGAATGGGTAGGTGTCTGAGAGAGAACTGGAGAACTAAGCTGTGGAGTACCCATCCTGAACCAAGACATTTTATATATTTTATATCATGTTTTATTTCAATGTGGGTATATTCCATGTAACATTGTCTACTATTTGAGAGTAGAGATTTAAGAACCTTGGCATCCTATTGTAAAGAGGAACAACTGATCATTAATTACAATAAATCCAAACTTTTAGTTTTTTCCAATAAAAGGCAAAAATACAAGTGCATAATTGACTCCCATGAACTAGAAAAAGTTAAATGTTTTTAATATGTGGGCATTGTTTCAGGCTTCTAGAAAATTAACAATTCAGGTTAATTCAGTGACTTCTGTTGCCCAAAGGCAACAGTATTATAAAGTAGCTATAACCAAATTTTATACCAGCAAGGGGCAAATTACATTTCAGTAGCAATTTAACTGTTTATGACTGTTTATCATTAAAATAGCTGCCTAACTATTGTATTGTACACCGTTTAGCCCATTTAGAAACCTAAGGTCATATAAAACTATTCATTTGAACCATTTATTTGTAATTCTAGCCAAAGACCATTTTAAAGAAACTTAAAAATGTAAAATGAACGTATGTTTTTTTAATATTTATTGCCCAATCCAATGGTTCAAAGCACACAGAAAATAAAAGGAAGAAATATAAAGCCAAATGTCAAAATGCCATTGTAGTTAAATAAGGATACAAGAGAAAATGAAAGCATTATATTGTATTCTGTCTTTCAGCACTAGAAAGGGCATTGGTACTTACCTGACACGCCCATTCTCTTTGAGCTGTGAAAAGCATCCAGTAGTGGGGAGGTGCTTAGTCTCTGCATTCACAGGCTGAGCTTGATTTGTGGAACGCTCCTCCTCCACCACATGACTCCTCCTCAGCGTTCCCCAGTTTTGGCAAAGACGAGAGAAATAAGCGCTCTCATCCTCACGTTCTAAAAAGTTCATTGACCGAAACAGGACCCCACCAGATGGAAAAAAAGGGTGGGGCTGGATGCTCTTCACAGCTCAAAGAGAACGGGCATGTCAGGTAAGTACCAACGCCCTTTCTCCTATGAGCTGTTCAGAGCATCCAGTAGTGGGACATACCAAAGCTTGGCCTGTCCTATGGGAGGGACTCCGTCTGGTCTGGAATCTCCTCCTGGTCTCTGTGGACCCTTTGCAGAACTCTTCTGCCAAAGGAAGCCTCAGCAGAAGCAAACACATCAATTTTATAATGTCCAATGAAGAGCGATGGGGAAGTCCAAGCCGCGGCCCGACAGATTTCAGTTATTGATGCCTGTGTGGCCCATGCTGCCGAAGTTGTTGCACTCCTTGTTGAATGAACTGTTATGCCCCTAGGCACCTGCAGAGATAGGGTCTGATATGTTTTTGCTATTGCCGCCCGTATCCAACAGCCTATCGTAAATGGTGAAAGGACACAAATAAAGCCTCTGATTTCCTGAAAGCCGCTGTATGCTTGATATAGATTTGCAGAGCACGCCTCACATCAAGCTTATGCCATTGTCTCTCCATCCCCTAGAATGGTCTGGGACAAAAATTTGGAAGAATAAGCTCTTGTGCTCTATGAAAAGCCGAATTGACCTTGGGCATAAATGTGGGACTGGGACGAAGGACCACACGATCAGCATGAAAAATGCAGAGATCTTGTCTGACAGACAGGGCTGCAATTTCCGGGATATGACGAGTGGAAGTGATTGCTACTAGGAAAATTACTTTGTACGTGAGAATTTGGAGACTTGACGTTTTCAAAGATTCAAAAGGACCTTTAGTGAGAGTGACAAGGATCTTGTTAAGGTCCCAGGTGGAATAACGGTGCACTGCTGGAGGTCGTAGACTGGTGGCTCCTCGAAGGAAAGATCTTATGCATGGGTGATGTGAAAGAGAACTGAGGCCCTTGTGAGTGAGAACTGATGCCAAGGCCACCACCTGCTTTTTTAATGTATTAGGTGACAACCCCTTATCAAGTCCCTCCTGTAAAAACTCTAGAATTTGGGCAACAGAGGGGAGGCCGGATCAATTTGAAGCTTACTACACCATTTGCAGAAGGTTGACCATGTGGCGTTGTAAATGCAAATTGTTGAGGGGCGTCTGGTGGCTAAGATAGTGTTGATAACTCTGTTGGAGAGCTTTTCATTCTTCAAACCACTCCGCTCAACCTCCAGACGATCAATTGTAACCACTGAGGATCCAGATGTTGAAGTGGTCCCTGAGTTAATGAGATTCTGTCTGACGGGATTCTCCGGGGGAGGCTACTGAGAGGCTGCGGAGGTCTGCAAACCATGGCCCTCTGGGCCAATAAGGTAGTACTAGAATCAATTCCACTCTCTTGTCTAGTAACTTCTGGATGACTTTGGGAACCAGCGGAAGTGGAGGGAATGCATACAGGAGCCCCGGGGGCCAATGACAGCAGAGCGAATTGAAATTCTCCACCCCTTGGGAAGGGTACCTGGAAAAAAATCTCGGGAGCTGAGTGGTGAGAGGGGAAGCAAATAGATCCACCACCGGCTGACCAAATGACCATGCTGCTTCTTGGAACAGGGATGGGTGAGGCACCACTCCGATTGATCTATGGTGGCCCTGCTTAGCCAGTCTGCTTGTGTATTCAACAGGCCCAAAATGTGTTCTGCTTTGATGGAAAGTATGTTGTTCTCTGCCCAGTGACACAGGCGCTCCGCTTCCCGCATGAGCTGCTTCGATTGTGTGCCCCCCTGTTTGTTTATGTGAGCTTTGGCTGTTATATTGTCTGTTAGTATCAGTATGTGCTGACCATGTACCTGGGGGAAGAAATTGCGAAGGGCCAGGTGTACTGCGCGAAGTTCCAGCCAGTTTATACTGCATGACTGTTCTATGTCGGACCATCGGCCTTGGGTTGTAAGCGACTGGACATGAGCTCCCCATCCGAACAGACTGGCATCTGTGGTGATGGTGAGCCTTTGTGGTTCCTTGAAGAGACAGCCTCTGTTGATAACCGATTTGGACCACCAGAGGAGAGATTTGAGAACCTTGGGCGGAACCCTGACTTTGTGTTTGGAATTGCTTTGGTCGGATCGCTGGTACGGTAGCAGGAACCACTGGGGGGATTTAGTGTGAAGGCAGGCCCAAGGAATAATAGAAATACATGAAATCATTTTTCCAAGCAATTTAGATAGGTCCATTAGGGACACCCTCTTAAGAGCCCTGATTTCCTTAACCAATTTTTGAATGCGATTTAGTCTATCTGGTGACAGATAAACTTTGCCTTCCACCGTATCTATGACCGCCCCTAAATGAATTAACCGCGTCGAAGGTGTTAATTGACTCTTCTTCCAATTTATTAAGAAACCATGCTCTTGTAGGGATAATAATGTGTTCTGAGTGTCTATGACTGCCTGATGGGCGGAAGGAGATAAAATCGAAATATTGTCAAGATAACACTGAAAGCATACCAGGATATTCCTGACGTGGGCAGCTAGCGCTGCGAGGACCTTGGTGAAGGTCCTGGGGGCAGTGGCTAATCCGAATGGAAGGGCCACATATTCAAAATGGTGGTTATTGTAGCAGAATCTCAGAAACCTATAATGGGAGGGCCGAATAGCAATGTGCAGGTACGCCTCCGTTAGGTCTAGTGAGCATGTCCTCTTTTCTAATGCCCTGTAATATTGATTGGAGGGTATGCATTTTAAATTTGCGATATACTAAGAAACGGTTGAGACGTTTCAAATCTAATATCGCTCTCCACCCTCCTGAATTTTTTGGCACAATGAACAGATATGAATAAAAACCTTGCCCTTGTTGGTTGGTCACTACTGGTTGGATGGCTCGTATATCTAGTAGATGTTGGATAGCGGAAACCATGAGATTACGCTTGACCAGGTCTCTGGAAGGACCTATCTGGTTGCTGTTCTGGTATAACTGCTGGGGGTCTCTGGTATCTGGAAGAGAAGGATCCCTGATAGAAAGATCGAAAGGAACCCCTCTGAAAGGTCTGGGAGCTTCTGAGATCTGACTTCCGAAAAAGGGAAGGGAGAATTTTCTTCTTGTTGCGTGTTTCAATTAGTAGCGGATCCAGGGAAGGGCCAAACAATCTATCTCCCACAATGGGGGATGAGGCCAGCTTGGATTTGTGTTTGAAGTAGGCTTGCCAGTGTCTTAACCATAGCAAGGGATGCGCTGTGACATGTGAGGTAATGGCCCTTGCTGAAAACTTGACTGCGTGATAGGTAGCATCGGCAGAAAATTCAGCAGCTGCCATAAGTTTGGCGATGTCTTGGTGCACCCTGATGTTAGAAGAAGGAACGTGTTGTTTCAAAAGACGAAGCCATCTAAGAGACGACTGCGTGAAGGAGACGGCTGTGGCTGATCTGATAGCTCACACATCAGACTGATGAGCTCTGCGTAGGGCTAACTCGACCCATTTTTCCTCCGGCTTTAAAGCCTCCAGTGACTCACTGGGAATAGAGGGGGACACCAAATCCACTCTAGGCTCGTCTACCTCGGGAGTCCCCAGAAACTTTGCAAACTCAGGGTCCAAGTTGAAGTATTTCCTATCATGTCCAGTTGGGGAGGTGTATACCGCTGCAGAAGCCCACTGCACCAGGTCCAAAAATATGGGTGGAACTGGAATTACCTCTGCTTCAACTACTGGTTGGTTGAAGATCATGTCCTCTGGTCCCTCCCCTGAAGGGTCAGGTGTGTTAGAAGGTTTTGGCTTGTTTAGGCCTGCAATGTTCTTTGCCTTAAACAAGAGAGATTTGAAAAGCTGTGGTTGGAATAAGTCTGTAAAAGCAGGCTGGTCAGGAATAAGACCCTCATCCTCAGACATTTCCCCTTTCTAAGGGGTCTGCCTCTGACAGGGGCTCGCTATCGTGAATTGATCCCACTTCAGATTCGGCCATTTGAAAGATTTGATCTACTTCCTCCTCCTCCTCCGGCCCTTGGAGGGGGGTCTCCCCCTGTAAATGTACCTGAGTCTGGTGTTGTTCCAACCTGGTCAGTGACCTCAGTGGTTGGCGCTCTTGGTCGGTAGCCATAGGGTAAGGTCTGGACATTGCCGCGTGTTGAAGCCCCGCTGTAATCCCTTGGCAAATAGCCATTTCCATCTAGGCTTTCATCCTTTCTGGGACCTCCTCAATGAAACTGTCACCCTGGCGAAGACCAGCGGCTGTCGGAGTAAATGTGGCTTCAGGGGCCCATCTGGATGGTGTTCCAGACACTTGGACCTGTTGTCCTTGTGGAGTCAAGCTGCGCCTGGATGAAAGGGAGAGATCTAGAGGAGGAGGAGGGTGTGAGGAAACTGACGGACTGGAAGGAGGGAGTACCCTGAGATACAGCGTGGACCTCTCGAGTATGCCTGTCTATTTGCTTTTGTAAGGTCTTATGGCATCTTAAGGCGTCCCTTTCTGAGGCTTTAGAATTTCCACTGTGTTTTGATTTGGCTTTTGCCTTCAAGCAAGGGGCCTGAGAGGTGCTACCATCTGCCATTTTGATTAAAATTAGAATAACTGTAATTGGATATAATTTGTGTACAAGGCAGTTGGCACGCCCAGGGTCCGATCTGAGTCAAGAATGGTTGCCCTTATAAAGTTCTTATTGCCCCCTTTATTTTATTTATTCGTTTTATTTTACTGGTGTCTATATATAGATATAGTAAGTCGTATCTCAGTAATAATATTTTATTGAAAATTAAAATATTATACTGTCAAATAGTTTGTTACCATGAGTGATTATTATGATTGTAATAATTATGGTAATAATATTGCTATAATTGCTTTGTAATTGCTCCTATGAGTAGTGATATATATATATATATATATATATATATATATATATATATATATATATATATATATTCCAATATTAAGAATAGAACAACCAAGATTAATGTGTGATCCAATTAGCCAAATAGCGAACGCCTAAGGCCCGGATTGATGATTGAAAAGGCCTTCGGCAGCTTCCCTGCACAGGCGGATACTGGCCTAGGTGCTTGCTGCTGTGCCACTGAGAATAAGGCTGTGAGGGTTAAGCCAACAATTTAAAAAGTGAATTAATTATCCTCGAGTGCAGATAGCCAAAACGAGGGTAAAACAGCTCTCAGAATCCTGGAGGGATTCTGCTGTTTTGAGCAGAAAATACCTCACACAGCTCAGGAAGACAGACAAGGCACGCAGCCACAAGGTGGCACTCAAGATGGCCTCCAGCAGTTAAAGGTTTTTTGCGCGCTTCTCAGCAGCAGCTTCCCACCTTGCAAACGAAGCTGGAGCTCAAATGAGGCCTGAGCTCTCAAAACAACAGAACAGCAGAGAAGAAAAGAGGAATTAATCCTAGTTAAATTCCCCACTGAAGAAACGGAGTTCGGAGAGGGGGTAAAGGTGATACGACTTTTAAAAACAAAAAATCAAGCCGCTAGCAAGCAAACGGAATTGAAAAACACAGTGGCAATCAAACTGGCAAAGGTAAGGAAATTTTGGCTGTGGGGAGTTGGTGCGAAGCAACACCAAAAGCCTCCCGCTACTTCTTTTTTTTTCGGGGGGGGGCACGAACAGCGCTTCCCTTAAACTGGACTCTCAGACTGCTAAAGGATTGAAGGCCAAAGACAAAGAAAACCAAAAGAAACTGAATTGCAATCAAACCTGCTAATGTTCCTGTTTCAGTCAAAGAAGTATCCAAAGCACTGCCTGTCTTGCATGAGGCTGAGCAAAAACTGGGGAATGCTGAGGAGGAGTCACGTGGTGGAGGAGGAGCGTTCCACAAATCAAGCTCAGCCTGTGAATGCAGAGACTAAGCACCTCCCCATGATTGTATGCTCTGAACAGCTCATAGGAGAAAGAGTCAAGACACCTGTGCCCAGTTTTTTTGGATTACAATATTCACAGTCCTTTTTCATTCATCAACATTGCTAGATTTTATGGCAATTGGAAGCCAAAGGATTAGTCTGCCTGTCCTTGCATAAGTTATTAAATAATAGCCAAAAATATTGTATATTAACCCCAAATTTAATCAGGCAAAGTAACTTCCATCATTCAAGAGCTATCACAACCTATTCATATGCCCTGATGATTTATCCTTGGCATGTAGGTGATACCAAAATAAAAGCATGTTCAGCAAATTGTAAGGAAGTAAAATATACCTGGATACTGGCAAGCTAAATAAAGCTGCAGCTAGCTGTAACAGAGATGCAGCCATGCTACTGAAATGCAACATATTTTTATTTCTATGTATTACAATGGACACTTCCAAAATGAGGTTTGCTATCCGTAGTGACAAATGGGCCACAGATTCCAGCATCATCTTTTTCCCCCCCAAAATAACAGTGGGATTCACACGTGTCCTATACTCATCAGATTGTGTGCACAATGGTTTAGCTGTCTGGAACTGTGCCCACTTTCCTAGAAAAATGGATAGACCATGGCCCAATAGTGGGCCGCAGCCCAGGGGTTGGAGACCCCTATTCTAATCTACATGCACTTGATTAAATGAGTGAAGACTGCACTGATCGATCTTCCTGGTTTTCCTTAGATTCATTCAGTGGTTGAAAACTAATCAAAGAGAGAAGCAACCTGGAATTAAGGAGAAACTTCCTAATTAACTAGTTGTCCTCTGGTTAACCTAAACATAAGTTCTCCTGCTTGAGCAAGGGGCTGAACTAGGAGACTTCCAAGGCCCCTTCCAGCTCTATTCCATTCCATTCATTTGTACCTTAAATAAAGTTTAGAAATAATTTATGCTATTATAGTTGCAAAGTGTATGGAATTATTTAGTATGTATGAGAATTCCAGGAGAGTAGGAGAAAGCATAAAGCCTATCAACATTTCTATTATTTTACAAATAATTTAAGATTATTCATTAAACTTTCAGATTTAAGATTACATATAAAATAATACAATTTTATAATAGCTATTCTGTATTTTACAGCTAACCTGTAAAATAATGCAAGGTAACACATAGTTTAATCTAAATAGCAGTTACAATTAAAAGCAATGACTATTGCTTTCTGTATAAATGAAATCCAGCATAGTTAACCATGCCATGGAGGAAAAAAACATGAGGCATTTTTTTTCCTTTAGATGTGCTCAATCAGAGAGCATTTCTTCTCGTATAGGATAAATGTGAGCAAGATATTTCTACTCAACAAATTAAACACAATCTGTTGAATTTAACTGTGAAAAAACTGAATTTGTACTCACAACAGCACAAATCACAACAGCAAATACAGTTCCTCAAAATAATATTTTAATTGCTGCCATTTATTTGCTGGGATGAAGTGGAAAAGGCCCAGTCAAAATGTCCTCCTTTTTTGGAGAAGCTCATACAGTGCTACCTTGGTACTCAATTGTTTTGAAACTCATCAAATTTGGCACTCAATACATTTTGATGAGAAAAAAAATGTCCCAGTTTTCATCATTTGTTTGATACTCAGTGCATAAGCTAGAATTTGTTGGTGTCGGCTGCCTTATGGTCCATTACATTATTTCTTATGGGAAAATTTGTTTGGTATTCATCATTTCTGGTAGTCATTGTTTCCTAGAACCAATTAATGATGAGTACTAAGTGCCACTGTTTGCTGATACGTATATAGAACCTTTCCTTATGCAAAAGCAGAAGTGTGCACTATGCAAGATTTCACAGTGTGCAGCCTCTTAATAATAATCCTCACACCATTTTTCAATTCAAAAGAAGATAATTGTGCAAATCTTCTTTGTAAACCATGAGGATAAACAAAAACAACAATGGATTCCCAAATCTGCTTTATACAAACCATATATGCTGTGACATAGATTTCCCTTAATGGAATTCTCAAATTGAGATTTTCCAGTGCTTTAATAATTTAACAGCTGTTAATTTCAGATTCACAGATACTCAATTACTGGGAATTTTTGCTAGTACTGATAGGATGCTTGAAAATTCTGGATAGAATGCTTATGGTGCTTGATATAATGATGCTTTGAAGATACTGACAATATCAGATTTCTCATGTCATTTTTTGCCTCTTTCTCTCTGTTAAGCAGCTAAGATTTTCAAGCCCTTGATATCACCTAGAACTCATATCTGTGCTTTAATAATATTGACCTTTTAAAGTGATATCTTTTATAGTGTTGTTTTCTAATAAATAATTTTATCTATTTGTTATGTACCGGCCAGGAAAATTTGTCCTTTTTTTAATATGTCCCCAAAATGATAGGAACTTATAAACATTGGGAGCTGGGAAATTTAGCCACTTAGATCAGTGGTCCCCAAGCTTTTTTGTACCAGGGATCAGTTTCATGCAGAAACACTTTTTCAAGGACCGGCAAAATCAATTCTTCCCCAATAGTAAAGAGCTTCTTAGCTTTAGCAATGCGGTCCGCAAAATTAGGCACAGAAGTTAACGCGGAAGTTAGGCGAGGGCAGAAGTGGTTGTTTTTCAAAATAAGACACCCGGAAGCAAAAACATATTTGTATATATATTTTAATCACGATTATTCATTCTTTGCAGCCTGGTACAAAATGATCCACAGACCGGTACCAGTCCGGGGCCCGGTAGTTGGGGACCCCTGACTTAGATTACAACTAGCTGATAATATTGTAATCTTATCTTTAGTAATCTTAAAGATACAGAGAACTAACATATGTTAGCAACATATACTTAGGATATCTATCCAGAGGTGGGCTTCAAAAATTTAAGCAACAGGTTCTCTGTCTGGTTGCTGGGTGGGCTTGGCCATGGTGGGCATGGCCTAATTGGCCTCCTTCACCACTCAGCCAGGAGTGGGACTTGGGGGTCTCCAAACTACACAGAATCTTAGCTTGGGGCTCTCCCGAATCCCTGAGAACTCCCAGCAGCCCACCCCTGTATCTATCCTACTAGTTTAAATTACAGGGAGCAAGTATTATTTATCTGTGCAATTAAAAACAAAATGGCATTGAAATGTCACTAAACAATAAATATCTAATTAAGTATTAATTAATAGCACAGCCATTATAATTCTCCTGTTTTGATCCTACACAGCAGTCGGTTGAGGACAAGCATTTGAGAGAGGAACATATACAGAAAAGGCTGCTCTGCCAGTCTCTCAGGCTACTGCAGGCAAGGGAAAGACTGCAAGGAAATTAATTGTTTTTCATATCAACTCAAACTGCAAAACAGCTTCATATATAATTCTGCAATTAATCAAATTTATGGAAATAGAAGCAAGTCATTATTCCAACTGATCTTTAAAGGAAGAAATGGACTTATTATAAAACTGTAGGTCATACTTGACTGCAGTTTAACATCATGTAGAACACAGTAAAATATGAAAACTTTGTATTGATCTGCAGTCTCTACTGAGGAACAGTCCATCTCTCATATCAAAGAAGAAAAAAACTTCACTATTGTGCTTGGTACAATATTCAAAATGATATTCTGTCACTTGTACTACAATAGTTGCAAACCATAATCCAAATCATGAATTAACTCTGACAAAGCAAGATTTCTGCTTTGTAAGTTGATGTCTAAATCAATAAATTGCTGTATCCATTTCTAAGAGTTGGGATACAAAAAAATACCCTTAGAACCAGCTGCAGGGATGCTTCAACTGCCCCCAGCTACCTATCTTCCACCTCCATCACATCTCATTGGATCTCTTGTCCTCCTTTCCATCCTTCTGGGTACACATTTGTATATTTCCCACCCGTCATGCCATGCTTTTCTGAAAGAGAACAGGCAGTGTGCCAGATGGCCTTCTTTTATGCCATCCTTGAAGTGGACACCATTTTGAGAGTAGCCACTATTCTTGCAAAGCATGAATTGTAGCCACTCTCAAAATGGCACCTGCTTCCAGGATGAGACAAATCACCTTTTGTAAAAGGCCACATAGTGCATCAGCTAATGCCCTCTTAGAAAGGTTATCTTTGGAAACTGCTTTTCTGAAAAAGAATCAGCTGATGCAATGTGCAGCCTTGCTATACAAAAACTGCTTCCTGCCATCCTGGAAGTAGAGTCTATTTCAGCCATTCCCAAAATGGAGTGGATGGAATGAGGTGGTTGCATGGCGCATCAGCTGATTCTCTTTCAGACAGGTAATTTCTGAAGATAATTTTTCTGAAAGAGAATCAACAAAAGAATCAATACAGCCTTTTAGAGATGCTACCTTGCAACTGCCATTCTCGTGAGCTTTCAGAAACTCTCTTGCAAGAAATCACACCAATGGTGCCAGCCTCTTAAACGGTGCAAAGTTGCCTCTCCAGGCAAGTCATGCTTTGCACTGGCCATGCACTCTTTGGAAAGATGACCTTCAGAAGAATTAAATGGAGTGAGGAACAAGGAGGAGGATGCTCAAGGATACAGGACCCAGTGGACCAGGAAGCAAAGATGCCTCAGGGATTGAGGGACACCCTGGCAGGCCCAGTGAAGGCTATAAGTGATCCAGGAAGATACTGCAGTACAGGCCCAGCACTCTCTAGCTTTTTCAGAGCCTATTCCTTCTGAGGCACCCCACTTAACAATCCAGTGGTAGCTTAATCACAACAACAGGGAAAACCAGGATTGCAGTCATTAAACAAAGTGATCAAATGAGCACCTCATTTAATAACTGCAACAATGTATGATCGTAATTCTAGGTCAACTGCTGTAGGAAGGACTCTATTTATTTTGTTTATGAATTTATAGGCTGCTCTATAAATTTCTATCTCAACTACATGACTCTAGGCGGTTCACAAATAAAACAGAATAAAAACTATAAAAAGAACAAGTTATAAGCAACAAAAATGATATAAAAGTAGACTTGCAACCATCCTAACAAGCCATGACATGGTCATTATGATGCTATCAGGGCTGCAGGCTCAAGGACAAAGCCTTTTAATGCCTTGTGAAAGGCCAGCAATGTCAGGGCAAGTTCAAATTCTGAAGGGATGATGTTCCAGAAGGTGGCAGAAAAAACTCTCTTCCTGGGTCCTGACAAATTACATTCCTTTACAGACAGCACCTGGAGCATACCCTTCCTGCCTGATCTAAAAAGATGAGTAGACACAGTACCAGAAATCACCCATCATTTTCCTGTCAATGTAGAGTTAAAATGTCTTGTTAACCATGTGTTAAGGACATGCCCTCATGATGCAGCCTTCTTCTCATCCCCCACCAATAGTTGTTACTATCTATATATTAAAATGTTTTCTATTTCTTTAGTAACATACCAGTTGGTCCTGCCTGCTAAAATTAGTTTCAACAACAACCTTTGAGGTTTCACAGGCAATGCCAACAAAGGATTGCAGTCATTTCAATTGGCTGAAGAACACTCCTTTGTATTTTCTAAGACATTACTAAAAGCAGCTATCTTAGTTACTATCTTACCTCACTCCATTTTATATTGGGGAGGGGGATTTTTCAAAAACTGTTTGGAATCATTTAGAATTTTCATCCACTTTAATTTTCTCACTGAAAAAGAAATCCTCTTTCCTTTGGTAGCTGCAGCACTGTCGGGGAAGAGGTCTGTAACTTTACATAAATAATAGCTTCATGAATAAATTACTTGGGAGATCACCTATGTACAGAGTTCAATTGAAATTACATAAAGATATGACAGACTTTCAAGCTGCTGCTTATGAAGTCCTGTGTGCAGTTTCCTGTTGATCATTACAACAACGTTGTCAGTATCTAAGTTGACTGAGCATAACCACTCTTTTCCATTTCCTCCCCTGTCTGCTTACATTTGCTATCTTCATCTTTGCTTCTTGATTTTTTATCTTCTGCAAAAAGATTGATGGCTTTAGACCTAGCCACTACAGAAAATGCTCTGACACACATTCCTGCATGCAGGTCTTCCTAAGCTGAAAATACCTCTTATCCACAGCTATCCTAGTAAGACTTGGGATAGTCTGACATGGCTTTGTCTCTGTGTAAAAAAAAGGGTTTATAAGATAAAAATGCTACTTTTCCTTATCTTAAAGGGCCAGAGATGTGTTATTCTGCCAATACTGCTCTACACTTGAGGTAAAAGAGAATGGCAAGGTTGACTGTCTTGTTTAGCAACTATATGTAGTTATGACAGTGATGACCAGTCCTCTCATTTACAAACTCTGCAGATCTGAAAAAGAAAGAAAGCTGAAGTAAGATCATAAGCACAGTTGTGGTTTCACTTTGCGACCACTTCACTTAATGATCATGCTGTGGATTCCAACAGTGGATGCTAAATGAGGACTACCTGTAATGCAGGAGAGAGGAGTCAGGTTTTGATCATCCATCTCAATACATAGAACTAGATCAAATGACCAGGCAAACAAGAGACTCTTATACAAGAAAATGAAAGTGTGACCATTTATTTCTGATGCTATTATATATTTGCGGTTTAAAATGTGATCATTGTGGATGAAACAAAATTGTATTTGCTTCCATTCCAAAGAATCAGTTTAAATACTGGAAAAGGCAGTAAGAATCTGTTACATGTCAGTTAAAACAAAGAAACTGTTACATCTTGCATAATGATGTTGAAATCATTTCCCACTTCCTAATGAGGAACATCCTGACACAAACTCCTGCTTGAATTGTTGTAGTGCTAATACAAAGACCTGAAAATTCTTCAAAATAATGAAAACTTGAAGGAAAACATGAAAATCAACCATTACTGTATTATATCAAAGCAACAGTGACACACTTTTTTTCTCTTCATATCATTCTTTTCTTTAAGGCCCCTCTGTCTAAATTGCACAGACAGAATTTTACATTTATCTTGAAATGCAATTCTAAAAGTTCCATTTCTTTTTTTAAAAACAAATACTGCACATAGTGCTCAATATTTAAAAAATCTATGTACAAGAGTGGCTGCAGCTGCTTTTTTTTTTTTTTTGCCTTGCATAGACTTGGATTTCCTGCTGAGCTCCCATTACTAAGATTTTTCATGTACCAACTGGTCATCTATATGTAACATGGAATAATTTAACATTCCATTCAAGCATATTTATTTAAAATCCAGATCAGGTGTTCTTCCACAAGCACATTAGCAATACTAATTTTGCCCCTTTTTCAGACTCTTACATTAATTACAAGGCAACATTATATCCCAGCATGACACCAATGGCACTGAGAAAAGTGCATGTTTTTGCCATTTACATCCATCCCAAGTTACATATTACAATTAAAGCACATGACCTAAAACAGAGATAAATTAAATTAAAACTATTTACTGTTGTGGGGTTTTTTTTCCTTTCAGCAACTGATTACAATAACCAGAGATAATAGAGCCAATTTTCTCAAATGTTTTTAGGAGTAAAACATCCTCAAGCTTAACATTCTTTGCTTAAACCAGTATCTTCTAAGACAAATGCTTATCTTGGGATTTAGATTTCACAAATCTGTATTTTGTCCAATGCAAGTCACCTAAAATATTACTCATGTGTCACATGACTGACTGTTTCTTCAACAAGGTTATAGGTTTGTACTAGTTTGTTATATGCAGATTAGCACCTGTCCCCACTCTAGCAAATCTGTTTTTAGAGACATAATCGTGTTTTTAACACTATTATGTAATACTATATCATCTGCATCCTAACAATTCGTCCAGTAAACCTTAGCAACATAAAGAGGATGGAACAATTCCATGTCACTGTTAACTTCATGTCAATCACTGCCGAAGGTCCCTATGTAGGCATTTAAACCACCTTTCAATTTCCTTCAGATTTCATTCCAATTCACAGGACACAACATCCATAGTGGATTATGGAATGATCTAAATTGTATTCTGGCTATGCTGACACCATGATATAGACAAGAAATTACATGATTCAAAACAGTGTTTTTCAGTCAAGGTGGACTTTTCCCTTATCCCTGCTTTATTTCAAATTCTTATCCCTGCTTTAACATTTTTATAAGTAACTCATGGCGGTAATGAGTCCAGCAATATTCACTCAACTTTATCTTTTATCTCAATTCTTTTCTCCATACCCTGACCATTAGTCGCATTTTCTCAAAACTGAATCTTTCCCCTATTTCATACTTTCATCATTTCTGTGCCAAACTGCCTTTCTGTAATGGTATGTGAGAAAAACCCTGGGAGACGGCAAGGCAAAGAGATGCTGTCCAGGGATTCAGGTAAGAGACAGCACAGCCCACAGCTAGTAGTGGGTAGGGCAAGAGGTTCTGAAGGAAGTTACTCAGGTTGTAAAGGAAACTGACAAAACAGTACTTTTCAGATTTGCAAGATTCTATTAATGTAACTTTACAGTAAAACAGAATTAGCTTATCTGGTCATGTTCCTGTCTGGCCTACTTGATAAGACCAATACCATGCAAAACTCATTTTTTGGTTTTCCATACCTACACACCAGTGATGGGATTCTACCAGTTCGCACCTATTCACTAGAACCGGCTGTTAGCATTCTAAGCAGTTCGGAGAACCAGTTGTTAGAAAAAATTACTGGCCTAATCCTGTAAGGAAGGCAGGAAGGAAACATTCTGGTGTTGCTTACAGAAACTCTCCGTTAACCCTTGTTACATTCTTGGCAGGACTAGACTTCCTGTCTCAGAAATGTCTCTGGAATTTTTTTCCCCTCCTTTGCTGGTACTTTGCTTGTGTGGAGTGACCATTCAAAGTTACAATGGCACTGAAAAAAGTGACTTATGACTGTTTTTCACATTTATGACTGTTGCAGCATCCCCACAGTCATGACAGGCCAGGCAAGGAGATGTGTGCCTCGATGTGAGTGATTTTGAGTTGGCCACATCCAGCCAATAACATGACCTACAAACCACGCCCACCAAATTAGCCACGCCCACAGAACTGGTTGTTAAAAAAATTGAATCCCACCCCTGCTACACATGCCTTTTATGAGGTAAAATCTATCCTAAATCAGCTCTCATTAAAAGAAAAACAAATTAGTGATTTTTTATCCATTCTTGGATGTTACTTCTGTCTCTCGCTCCTGTTATCTTCAAAACAGGAGAGGAAGTAAAATAAGAAAGCAAAATGGATGTAGCCAATGATTTTTTTACCTGACACTGAAATAGCAACAACAACCAAAAGAGATTTCCCTTATTCCTTTTTATCCCCAATCTGCAGTTGGATCTTCAGAAATGGAGGAGCACAAAAAAAAAAAACTGTTCACATGAAATTGAACACCTGAGGGATATTTTTTTTTAAAGTATGCCTCTCAGAAAAGCATCTTAAAATTTTAAGAACTTAAAGTTACTCCTTGGTTCTCAGGCAATTCTGAAAAATTACAGCTAATATACCATATAACACACCAGACCAATCACTCTCTTTCAATTTAACTTACCTCAAAGGATTATGAGAATGAAGCAAGAGTCAAAAACAGGGGTGGGTTTCTACCGGTTCTGTCCACCTCTGTAGAACCGAGCTCTGAATAGCAGCAGACATAGGACCAGTTCTATGTCTGCTGACGTTTTTGCCCACCCACCCTCCTGGGCTCTTACAGACCTTTATTTCCTGATTTTTTCAACTTCAGCTGCCGTGCAAGGGCACAGCTACAGTTTAAAAAGCAGGAAAAAAGGGCTTTTGGAAAGGCTGCTTCTCTGCACGCAGCATGCTGATGACGATTTACAAGTGTGTGCCGGGAGGGAAGTACATTGTAAATCATCGAACCTTGTAAATGACCGAACTGGTAGTTAACCCTGTCAGATCCCACCCCTGGTCAAACACATTTATTTATAGAATTTGTATATCATCCTATCTCAAGATTATTGATGGTATAGATGTTTAGTTACTTATTGAAGGTAATGTAGGATACAAATATGATAAATATGTTATTTTATTTTATTTTATTTGTATCCCGACCTTATTGGTGGTAAACATACCCAACACAACTTCCTCCTCCTATTTTTACCACAACAATCCTGTGAGATGGCTTGGACTGAGAGAGAGGGTGACTGGCCCAAAGTAATCTAGCTGTCTTTCATGGCTAAGGCGTTACTGGAATTCACTGTCTCCTGCTTTACCCTAACCCAAACTGACCCTCCAGTTTGTTACACATATTCCCCAAAAATAGCCATGGAGAAAGGGGGTGTAATTATGGAAAGCTCAACCACCTATTTTTTACAAGCTTTTAGCCCCTGTATGGTATTGTGGATATAGCTACCTCAAGGCCTATTTGGTATTGCCTTAGTTGAACATTTATCAGACTCCTACTCTGTCCTAGGCCAAGGATGTATTGATTCAAAAAAAGAAAGGGGGGGAGGGTTCTTTACACTGGTGTGACTATTTCTAAGATTAGCCTAAAAATTAGCCTGTAACTTTTTTCCTCTACCAATGAGCTCCCTGCTTATTAGACATTTGAGACTTGTTCAGTCTATTTTCCTGGAAAACTTTGGACATATAGAGAGCAAATCCAATGACATCAGATGTTCAAAGAGCAAAACCTAAATTGCTGAAAAAGAAGAGTTTTATTTGTAAAAATAATTTATTTGCTCCTTTTAAAAGACAGAACAAGCATGCTTAAAATACACTTATAAATGCCTTACTAGTTATATTATAATTAACGTTTTAAAATTCTACTCAAAATTCTCATATTCTACTTATAACATTTTTAAAAAAAATTCTACAATACACAGTCTAAAGACTGCTTTCTAGCCACAAAAATATGTTCACAAATAACATGCTTTCAGTTACATTTCCATGGAATATAAAATACTCTCAGAAATAACTTCTTTTTTTTCAAGACAAATCTCTAAGCCTACCCCCCCTCCCCTTACACAAGTATATGTAGAGCAATTGTATATATTGGAAAGGAAATTTTATATAGCATCACTTAAGAGTCTGCAGCTCTCACGTGTCTGTTACTATTGTGATAAAGACTTTGAGACAGCATACGTCCAAGGACAGTCAGCCTTCTTTGCAAAATGGCTATTGTATTGGTGTTGATGTTTACAAAAACCATATTACTTTAAGATGCAAATGTGTTCTAGCTTGCCTGATAAGATGATGATAATAATAACCATAATTATAATTATAAAAGATCCAATAGGTGGACAAAAATGCCAAATCTAGTCTGAACATATGGCTGATTATGCAAATAACAACAACAACAGCTTTAACAGAAATTAACACAACTATGACATACAATGTTATTATTCTTACCTGCATGCAAGGAAGAAAATTACTTGTCAACAAATGTTTTAAGTATTTAGTATAATTCTCTTTATAATCTCTACAGTATATCTAAGGTGGATCAGTATCATAACATTGGTACAATATGGGTGGAGACATAGCCAAACTAATTTGTCTATTGCCACATTATCCAATACATTAATGGATGAATGCCTTGAATCAAGGATTTCTCAACCCACCCTTTCACTATGGCATGAACGAGTTCCTTCTTACAAAGTCATGAAATTTCACATTACACCCACATCAGATTTTTAAAGACAACTGGATTTCATTCCAATCAAATTACTAGTAGTTATGTGTTTTACAAATGTTAAAATAACAGGTGTTCTAGTATATGTATTAGAGATCTTGTCTGATAAGTCACTCTCTCTCAGCCCAAGCTATCTCACAGAATTATCATATGGGGTAATAGGAGGTAGGAGAATTAAAAATGTTCACTGCCTTAAATTGTACATTAAAAAGGAGGTAATAAAATAGGTTGGAATTGATTGAAAAATAATCCCATGATTCAAAGAGCAGATTGTGCAAAGAAGCAGAAGAAACAGTAGATCATAAATTCAGTTCATGCAAGAAGGTCATACAAATTGAGTGTAATGAACAAAATAAAACAGTCAAAGTGATTCACTGGAATATATGTAAAACATATGAAAAAGTATTATGTGCCTGTAATGAGAAATTGGTGGGAACAGAGAGTTGAAAAATTGGTTAAAAATTAGAAGGTTAAAATATTGTAGGATTTCAGAATACAAACTGATAAAAGTCTTGGTTCATAATAACCAGATTTAACTGTGGTTGAAAAGAAGAAACGTTTTGGGAAAATATTAAGAATTGACTTTCATATAACTGGATGAAATATTAAGAATTGACAAGTTGCAGGAACTGGTTAGAAAGGATTTATCTTGACAGTAAAAGGCTTTACTCAAACCTATCTCAAACAAGGCCTGTAAATATGCTTCACTACCTTTAAATCAAGTTACTGATGGGCAGAGAAATTCACTTGGTTACACTGAGAACAATCACTAAGATTATTCTAAGATCCACTAAGATTCTCGACTTACAACCACAATTGGGACTAGAAATCGTAAGTTGTTTTGCAGTTGTAAATTGAGACACCCACGTTGGGCAGTCGTTAAATTAATAACAACAGTTGTTAATGTGGTAATTAAATGAACAGTGTTGATTGTGAAGCAAATCCATTGCCTTGAATGGGTGGGTGGGTGGGTTGTTTGCCAGAAATTGGCAAAAAGTGATGCAAATCATAGCTAGTCATAAAGGTGAGCCAATTGCCAAATGCCAAAAATGTGGTCACATGATCATGTGGATGGGCATGTGACATTTCATGAAGGGCAGAAGTGCTTTACAAGCTGTAAAGCACCCATTCTAAGGCTGTCATAATTCCAAATAGTCATAAAACAATGTGTCATAAGTTAAGGAATACTTGTCTTTTTTCTTCATTATCTTAGAGATAAAAGGACTTACTTATCCTAAGGTGTCAGCTAGATTGTATTACTAATCCAACTTGATATCCAAAATACATGGATGGTACATTATCAGAAAATCCCAGAGCTGCAAAATAGATTGGATAATGAAGAAGCTTCCTCAAGAAAATATTGTAATGCCATCATCTCTCTGTGATTAACAAGAACATATTCATGAAATTATCAAGATTCACAACTAAGTTCAAAGAAAATAAGACTTTTAATGCCTGGGATAGTGTAGAAAACAAAATGAATATCAAGCACATTAGAAAATGCAGGTACAAGTTTCTATCTTCAAAACAAGCAATGGCAAGGACATTCACTAATTATTTGCCATATCCGAGATTTGTCCAGTAGCCAGTGCTGAATCAGTGAGCAGTAACAAAGCACATCATATTTCGCAGAATTTCCTATTTAGCATTTAATCAATTTATTCACCCAGGTCTCCAGTATTGAGAAAACAATAACAAACATATTGGGAAATTATGTATCAATAACTACAAATTCTTCCACAATAAAGTTGTAACAAAAGAGAGAATCCCAGTCAGCATAAACTCTAGAGCAGATAATTTATTCAAAATCAAGTATCTGAAAATATAACTTTCAATTTAGAAACACGTTGATTTTGAGTTTCAGGTATTAGCTACAATAAAGTATTTACAATGTAAGTTAAAATATTCTTCCCCAAAAAATGCCAGTCATGATTTTTTTTTTTAAATAAAGCACTATGAGCTTGTCTCTACTCTTTCATCTTAAAATGGTTCCGTTAAAACTACAGCAATGGGAAAATATAGTAAAAAATATACCAGTGCAATCTTCACGTCTACTTTCTTTTACCAACTAAAATGCTCAGTATTCAGAGAAGCTGCCACATGAATCTGGTCTGATCCATGCTTTAGTTTTCTTCTCAGGAAGAGGATAAAATCAAAGAAGTTCATTTTTACAATTGAGAGACAACAGTGTGAGTTAATATGCAGGAATAAATATGCAGGGCCAGCTATGTTTGAGGCCCTAAGGGTGGAAAGCTTTGGATTGCTATCAGTATTCCCAATGGTCAATATTCGCCATCCCATATGCTCTCTAATGTCTTCCTTGGCCCTTTCCATAAATGCACACTTTGAAGCCATTACTGTAGATGCATAGAAGGGAGGCAGAAGAAAAAAACTGCAAGGCAGACTAAGTCGAAATATCCAGAGTAAGGATGTTTTCTGCAGCTGTACAGTTATCCTTCCTCAAAGCAGCTTCCTAAAATGTATCCCTCCAAGACATTTCAACAGCAAATCCTACTGTAATGTAAAGTCACTTCAAATAAAAAAATCACCCCCAACACACATAGTGTTACCTGACATATTGATCTGAAAAGATGGGAGATAAAATTACCATTCACCACAGAAGATGAAACAGCATCCTTCTGCCGCCACCCCCCTTACTCCGGGATCTACTGAAACATACATTTCAGGCACTACAAAAGCAGGCGGCTATCAAACAGATCAAATGCAGAAGGAACATTCAGAACTGAGAGGTATCAGGATACAAGGATAATTTTCAAATAAAATGCAACATTTTTTGGGGGGGGGGGGTTATCTCTTTGGTATCTCGGGACCGCCCCCTATGTGGGGTGGTGGATAATGTGACCTGAAAGGCTTTGCTCATGTTGAATATGCTATTTCCATTGATATCGTGGAAGGGCAGAATAGCGTGAAAGAGAAAAAAAGGAGGATTTCACCACTGGGAAGAGGAAAGGAAAGCAGTAATGTCCCCTAATGAGAGAATACGATCTGCTGGGGCGGGGGAAGAGGGCGGAGGAAGGCCTCCGTCCTTCTAAGACTGAGAGGTGCCCAAGCGTGAGAAGGTGACAGCGCCTTCACCGGGGCCGACGTTCCCCAACGGGGTGCCCACCCAATACTCCCCGAGATTACGGCACCAGCACCGTGAGCCAACGCACCCGAAGGCCTAGCTTGGGAATCTTGGGAATTGTAGTCCCATTACATCTGGACGGCACCGGCCTGGGGAAGAATGCTCGGTGCTGCCCGCCCGGGCCCCGCCGTGATGCTCGTCACCCGGCATCTTACCGCGATCACGTTGACGAAGGTGGTCTTGCCCGAATACTGCAGCCCCACCAGGGTCAGCTCCATCTCCTCCTTCCAGAAGAGCGCCCGGAACCAATCCAGCAGCTTCGTGAAGAGCGCCAGCATCCTGCCTTCGACTCCCGGGCCCCGATCGTTCAGCGCAGCCAGGCCCAGCGCCTTTCTTCTTCCCCCGGAACGTTCCGGCCTTGCAGCTGCAGCCGCCGGGGTCTAGCTCGCCTCGTTCCAGTCGCTCAGCAGCGCTGATGGGTGGGGTCAAGTCAGCAGCTCTCCGGCCGGGGTGGAGCCGCTGATCTCGACGGGCTCTGGCGCCCAACCCAGCAGTGGCCTCTAGAGAAGCGGAGGACTCCGCGCCGAGGCGAGCACCCCGCTTCCTCCTGCTGAGGCCTAGGACGCAGTCGGACGTCAGATCGACTTTGCTTTGCGGGAGAAGCTCAAGATCCGCCCGAGCCAATGGCTGAGGCAGGCTGGCGTTCGTCTGACACACGCCAGCGAGTCACGTTTCGGAGGGTTGTGTGAAGCCGACCGTGTGATTAATTTATGGTTTACCGGGCGCACGGGAACCTTCGGCAATTAGGTTAATTGAATAAATCACGGTTAAATTAATCAAGGGTAAATAAATCTGTGGTGCAAAAAAACAAAAAACAGCCATTCGGGCAGCACTCGCGAAAGGCTCAGAATTGTGGCATAAAAATCGATTTTTGATTCAGAAAAAATGCTCCTGTTGTCACCATGGGAGTAAAAAAAAAAAAAAAAAAACAACCCTTCGAAATGCCAGTTTGCCACCTGGAGCTTCATTTGTGTCCCACTTGGTAAGTGCAAGCTGATGAGGAAGCAAAGAACAAGGGTCTTGAAACAGGGGTTGCTTTATTGCGGGAAAGGGAAATCCCAGCTGTCTTGGGGAAATTGCTGGTTCATCCCTTACCTCTCAAGGAGTCAACAGTTTGGATTCTTGTTGCCCTATCATCAATTTTCTCTTTTGCAGGAAGATGGTAGTGGGATGGTAATTATAAAGAACCTTGGGAAAAGCAGATTGTCTGGATACACCCACGGACACACACACACCCCGCTGTCAGGATTCAGATCTGGATCTAGATATAGCACAAATTCTGCATCCATTGCTCCCGTGAATGGTACGTGGGATTTAAATTTGGGAAATGTGACCATCCTGTTCTCTAAATCTCTCAAAAGTCTTTAGTACGATACCCCTCAAAGGGGCAAAGGGGCTGATGAGGTTAGAATGGTAGGCTAATGATCCGGCAGCCTTGAGTTTGAGACCTGTTGCTGCCGTGGGGTGGGGTGAAATCCATCACCTGCCTACCTAGTGATTCGAAAGTGGGAAACGGAAGTTGGTGGATAACTTCACGCGCAAGTAAAGGTGTCCCCAACTGGGTGTCCCCTGAGCAGTGGTGATGTCACTGATAAATCATTTCACCATGGAAGCATTTGGATGCGTCCAACACAGAAGCATAATATCCTTATTAACTACTTACAATGGTTGAAAGATTCCACAGGTAGTTCTTGACTTGCAACCATTCATTTAGGGGTCATTACAGTGGCACTGAAAAGTGATTTATGACCAGTTCTTATACTTATGACTGTAATAGCATCTCCATGGTCATATGACCAAAATTCTAGTGCTTGTCAACTGGCATATATTTATGATAATTGCACTGTCCCATGGATTTAGTCCTATCTATTTGAAGCTATTTTTTCCCATGTTACAAATCAGGAGTTTTCCATGCTACAAATCAAAGGAATTATTATGAAGTCTGACCTTGAAGTCTGTTGGAATATACAAGAGTAAAAATACTTCTTGGTGGAATTCCTTCTCCTTTGAAATGCAGATCAGTTCTCATCTCCACTTTAGGAAGAGACTTAACACTTATTTTTATACTCAAATAACTCTTGTTAGGATTCTAGTTTTATGATTGGTGCTTTTTGTTATTTTTTTCTTGCTGTTTTATTATTGTTGCTTATGGATTTTATATTCTATGGAGAACTGTATTTTTGTAATTGTCAGTTTTTATTGCTTACGATATGTTGTCTTACAAGGTTAAGGGCCTGTCACATTGGCCGATGGATGCAAAACGTTTGTAAAAAGGACACAGCGGACGAGAAAATGTTCCATCCATTGTTATCCGCTCTCAAAAGTGCCCTGAATTTGCATAAGCAGAGCGGACAACAACGGAAAGGAACGGACGGGGGGAAGACGTAGAGGGGATGTAAAACGGATGCTCCACGGAAGCCTAGCAGATGGAAGCGGATGGGAGCAGATGGCACATCCTCAGGGCTTCCAGGGGAGCACAGCGAAGCAGATGCGCAGCGGAAAGAGCGGATGCAGAGCGGATGCCTAGCGGATGCAGAGCGTTCACTGCAGCTCGCAAGCAGGTCACCATTCAGAGGAAAGACCTACTGCCAGACACAGCTCCAGCCAGCCAGCCAGCCAACAACCATGGGGAAGAAGAGAAAGTCTCTGCCATCTGCTGCCAGTCCTGGCAAGAGGGACAGGGCCACCATCCCACCCCCTGGCCCTGACTCTGCTTCTGCTGGGGCTTCTGCTGCTGGGGCTGACTCTCCTGGTGCTGGAGCTTCTGCTGGCGCTGCTCCTGGTGCTGGGGCTTCTGCTAGTGCTTACTCTGCTGGCGCTGCTCCGGTGCTGGGGCTTCTGCTGGTTCTTACTCTGCTGGTGCTGCTCCTGGTGCTGGGGCTTCAGCTGGTGCTTACTCTGCTGGTGCTACTCCTGGTGCTGGGGCTTCTGCTGGGGCTTACTCTGCTGGCACTGCTCCTGGTCCTGCTGGTCCTGCTGGTGCTCCTGGTGCTCCTGGTCCTGCTGGTGCTGCTGGTGCTCCTGTCCTGCTGGTGCTGCTGCTGGTGCTCCTGGTGCTGCTGGTGCTGCTGGCGCTGATGGTGCTTACTCTGCTGATGATGATCCTGGTCCTGCTGGTCCTGGTCCTGCTGGCGCTGCTGGTGCTTACTCTGCTGCTGCTGATCCTGGTGCTGCTGGTGCTGCTGCTGCTGCTGCTGGTCCTGCTTTTGCTGCTACTGTTGTTGTTGCTGCTGCTGGTGGTGGTGGTGGTGTGGAGGAGCAGCCCCTACAACCTCGAAGCCCCTCTGATGAGGGCCCAGATGGCCCTGCCAGAGGGAGGAAGAGGTATACGCGAGAATGAGAATGGGAGAGGAGGCAGTACTCCATCGAAGAGGAACATGAGGATGAGGTGCTGGAATGGCTAAGGGAGAACGAGTATCTTTGGTGGAAGGGACACAGGCTCTATCGAGACACCAAAAGGAAGCAGGCTGCTTGGAGAGAGAAGGCGGAGAGCCTGGGCTACACTTCGGAGGTGTTCCTCGGCTGGTGGAAGCACATGCACACCTGGTACGGGAAGCTGCACCTCAAGAAATCTGGCCAGGCCACGGTCAAGCTGACGGATGAGAGACCTACGTGATGGCCAAGTGCAGCTTCTTGGAGGGTGAGATCCGCCACCGAGGAGCAGCCCCTCTCACAACCCTCTCTCTCAGGCAGCCCGCTGAGAGCCAGTCCTCTTCTGTCCAAGAGTCAGCTCCTGTGTCCAGGCAGGTATCTGTGGAGCGTGCCACGATGGAGACCCCCACGACAGCTGCACTACCCGTGGCAGAGTGCGTGGAGGACCCTCTGACGCAGTGGGAGCAAGGAGAGGGCACTTCCACCAGAGGCCAACCCACATCCGCCACCAGCTCCACCTCCACAGAAAGCAGGCAGAGAGGCAGACCGGAGGGGCAGAGCCATACTGTCCTGCTGGAGATCAGGGACACCATCAGAAGCAGCGTAGATCTCCTCTCTCAGCTGGTACACACCGACGTCCCATCCTCCAACCACAAGCCCTTCCTCACCTATGTCAACCAGACCCTCATGTTGGAATCACAGTACCAGGTGATAAAGGACAGGATTACCGGTCTTCTTCACAAGCCTCCAGACCCAGCTGAACCTGCTCCCACCCAGTCCAGGCCTGCTCCTCCATCCCAAGTGATGTCACTGCCCTTCCAAGGCTTTCCACAGGCCCTCACCTGCCAAGGCTATGGCTACCAGTAGCTCCAGCAGCATAGGCAGCCCTTCCCAGTCCAGGCACAGGTACATCAGACGCCACCGGTGCCACCGATGCCACTGATGCCACCGATGCCACCGATGCCAGATGCCACCCATGCCACAGATGCAGACCAGACATCCCCACTACACTGCTCCTTCCTCCACCCCACAGCCAAGCCCGGCCTCAGAACATCTGTCATCGGTATTGGGGCTAACACCCCATGTCCTGGAGGAAAGGGGTCTCAACATCACAGGACTGAGCCAGCTCTCTGAGAGCTTCCTCCACACACCGTCCCCTGTTGTTCTCTCGGGGCCAGGCACCCCAATGACACCTCAGACCAGCACTCCAGCAGCAGCCACCTCCACAGCACCTGGACCCTTCACCCCTGAGACTGGGCACGCCTCAGAGTGACAAAGAAGAGTACCAGAGACTGGGTTTCTACCTGTTGACTTTATCTTTGCTTGGGACACTTGGGTCATTTTTCTTTTACAGCTTGTTATTAATAAAGATTATCTTTGCTTCACACACTTGGTTCAGTTCTTTTAGTCAATAAAGTCTTGGTGGAAACTTTTAGAAATGGTTTAAGCCTTTGCATGCTTGTGGGATGGGTTAAGATAGCAGTGGGATGGGCAGGGATACCTTTGGGATGGGTAATAGCTGTGGGATGGGCAGGGATACCTTTGGGATGGGTAATAGCTGT
>BLBF01000041.1:1770086-1807391 GCA_015471245.1 Laticauda colubrina
ATAGCTGTGGGATGGGCAGGGATACCTTTGGGATGGGTAATAGCTGTGGGATGGGTTAGGATACCTGTGGGATGGGTAATAGCTGTGGGATAGATAAACCTCCAGTACAAGCATAGTGGGACTGTATGGTCCACCCTCCCAGCTGCCACACCTATGGCCCTTTATTATCAATAACAATGTAATCATTGATCCACACATTTCAACGTTTTTTCCGTTTTAATGCTTTGTATGCGAGCTGCATCTGCTTTCATCCTTTTTCCGTCTGTGCTACTAATGCTGCGTGTCCGTTCCGCGTCCGTTTCGCTTCGTCCCTGTGTCCATTTTCCGCTGGAGCGGATGCGAGTTGCGCGGATGCGCGGATGTGCAGAGGATGCCTAGCAGATATAGCGGATGCGTAATGGATGACGATGGACGTAGAACGGATGTTCCCCATATGCGTTGCAGATGAAGAACGGACGCGTTGGATACATTTTCCGCTCAAAAAGTTTTGTGCAGCTCAAAACTTTTTGAGCGGATGTAATGTCAGTCGACGGATGCTGGATGGATAGAGAGTATGAAAAACGGACGCAGTGAGTACAGAACGGAAGCATCGCGTTAACCAATGGATGGCAAGTGTTTTTCTCCGTTTTACATCCTCTTTCCATCCGTTGGTGCTGTGTGACAGGGGCTTTCACTATAGAAGCCTGGTTTTACTGGGGGAAAGCAGGGTTTATATATGGTAAACAAATAAATTTGAATATATCGGACCAAGTGGTCTAAAATTCAAATATGGTTAGCATTAACTCATGAATTTTACAAGCAGTTTTGAAAAATATGTGTGACCTGTTTGTGCAGGTGTGACAATTTTATGGTTTCAACATGTCTTAATGGCTAAGAAAGACAAATAGCAGAAGCTTCTAAATGAAGTGGAGTCAATAAGTTTACATTTTGTGGTTCATTTGCCATCTGAAAGATTGCTTTAATCGGGTTTCATTCTCCAATACGGTAGTGTAATTGCATGTCTTCTTTCAAATTATGCTTTTTCAAAAGCCTTTAATTTCTACTTCCAGCTACAACTCTTGTTTTTTTCACTCTGCCAATCAGTGTCAAAAGACACTTCCATTCTACACCATGCAAAAATACAAAGTACAATTTATATTTTGAACTATTGCCATGAAGTAGTTATAGAATAGAGCAGAATTCACTTTTATGGGCTCTTTGTTTTTTGTTTGTAAGAAACCTTAAGACCAAATAAAGAAAAAGATAATTGTTTAACAGATAAAGCCAGTTGGCTTCTGCACTCCTTAAATTAAATCCTGAATGATCTGCATACTATATAAAAATACAAATCTGTATCACAGTTAGCGCAAATGAGGGGTGTTATGTTTTTAATTATAGGAGGAGCAAACAGCTATTTTGTTCCGACTGGAAAAAAAATGAGATTGTTGCCTTTTCCAAATCCTTCAAAAATCTATTGGAAGACTATAATTTAGTTTCCACCAATCTGTACTTTAGAAAGTTAGACAAAATAGTATTGACTCTCGTTAAGTATAACCGCAACCTCTGAAACACTATTTATCGTATTTATATTGTTGCCCATCTCACAAATGTGATCCTGGGGAGTCTACAATAAAACAAGTAGTTCAAAACAAGTATAAACAACCTCCAGAAGCAATTAAATATACATAAAATTGTGAGAGAATGGACTCACATCCTATACAGGTAGTCCTTACTAACCTACCACATTTAGGACAGTCAGCTCCATTGCTTAAGTGACATGGTCAAAATGAAATGCAATGTGGTGTGCTGACTTACATCAGTTCCGCCTGCACGTTACATAACTGCAACTTTGCAATTCCTATTACCTTCCTGTTCTGTATAGAGTGGTATACTCCAAATAACTTAATCTGATTGGCCAGAAAGGCCAGTATTGGATTGGTTCATTAAGAACCAATCCAAAAGAGCCACTGAAAGGCGGCAAAGTCAAATAGCTGCCATTGGCTACAAGCCAGCAGGCAAGCCTGTATAAAAAGGCTGCCGCGGCTTTAGCCAGACTGTTCCGTTACTGTTGGCTGTTTAAATAAAAACTCTGTTTGTTGGAACCCAGTCTACCTCGCGTTTTTCCGGACTGAACACTTCCCAATTGAGTTGGCTTGTTGAAAGCCAGCTAACAAGGTTGCAAAAGGCAATTCTGTGACTGTGAGATGCTGCAAACATTATAAATGTACACCAATTGCTAAGTGCCTAAATTGTGATCGCGTGACCCTGGGGATGCTACAACTTCAATTTTGAAGAGCCATCATAAATCACCATTGTAACTTTAAATAGTTACTGAATGAGTTATCAGTAAGTGAGGACTACCTGAATGCAATATAGTTATCTTGTAGGCTCCCTGTCTCCACGCAATTGCCCAGGCAGTTGGAGAAACCATGTTTTAAGAGGTTTCCAGAAAATTAATATGGTCAGAGCTAAGCATTTCTGGATAGCTTCCATGACAGAAACGGCTCGTCCCCTAGATCCCATCAGATGAAATTTTTTCGCAGGCAGACAGGACCCATAATTTATCCTTCCTGCCAGATCTGATGGGACAGGATGATGTAACAGTTGGGATGTGGTCCATCAAATGACCTGGTCCCATTTCATGTAATTTTAAAAGTCTAAAGATTCTAGCCAGATGGAAGACCAATGCTGTTTAGTGATTTTATTATATAATGACATTATCCATATAGCTATGAATAAAACTCCTGTGATATTTAAAATCTTAAGAATAAGGATTATCCTTCCACAATATTTATGGAGTAATAATGCTGGTTTACAGAACAAAGTAACCTTTCCACTAAGTCTACTGAATGGAAGACTTGTTATTTTTAAGAAATAAATCTACCATAAAACTATGGTACCTCTAAATAGTGTAACATTATGGCTGAAATAAAAAAGAATGTATTTTTAGAACATCTTATTTGGATGTGACAGAAATCAGATCCACCTTCTCCATTTGCATAATCTTATCATATCTAAGGAAACTATTCCATGTCTCAGCTCCTCATCCTTTTCTTGCCTGAAAGAAAGAAATATAGATAATTCTTATTAAGTGTCTGTCTCAGATAGCAACTATTCCCATTTAGGATGATGATGAATGTCTGCATTTAAGATTTTGCAGCATCTTTCTTTCTCAGTCTTGTATTTGCCAATACAATCAGTTAGTATGTATTATCCTGTGCCTGATCTGTATTTTTTGCCTCCAATCTTGAAGAATAGAGATTGCCTAAACAAGTGATCTCTTCCGGAGCTCATTTCTCCCTAGCAGTCTATTCCTAAAAAGTATCAACCACAGGTTAACAAGCACAGTTCTGTGACCTCAATTGTTAATTAGAAGACTTAGTAGACTTGCAGTAGACCTGAAATTGACAAGACTCTGATCAATTTCATGAAGATTTTGTTTGCCTCCTAAGCAGCTTGCAGCTGCGAAATGCTTTACAAAAAAAAAAACAGCACTAGCACATTTCTTTTTTATCTGTATTTCCAATTGTATGCCTGCTTATTCTCTTTGCTTCCTCTGCAATAAATATAAATGCGAACATCTATTCTCTTCTTGCTAATGATCCCAGCCCTGGGGTGAAAGAGTGGGGAAAAGGGCTATGAGATTTTGCCATCTGCCTGGCTTCTTCATAGCTGAGTTTGAATCCTTCTAATACCATAAAGCTAAGTAAAAACAGAAGCCTGGTTGTGATCACATGATTTTAAAAATTACATTACATTAAAAATTACAATTACAACAATAAAAACTAATCCAAACTAAAAGATATAAAAGAAAAAATAAAATAGGAAAGAAAGAAGACTAATAAAAGTATACTTTCCACTTCATACAAGTGTAAACAATGTTAGTTTAAAATACAGTATGTAATATCTTCTTCCACATCTCATCTATAAACAAAATTTTTAGGCTTCATCATTTCAGTACTGATATCACAAAAGTCTATTAAACAGATAACGTATCTATTTTAACCTTGATCAAAAAAAACAACTTTAAAATATTTACTTTTACTTCTAATAGTCTTGATCTTTAGTCCCTTCAGGAATTGGAATGGAGTTATTTCCTTATAATTGGATTGAACTTCAGAGAAAATATTAGAATTAACCAAGATTTAAGCATGGTAAAGGTTTTGGGAAGCTCATCCTTTGCATGCAGAATGGCTGAATGCTCCAAAGCCTAGCAAGAGCCAAGTGAAGTTTGCAACTTCCCAATAGCCAGCGGATGAGGGCAGAGACCCAGCTCCCACCAAAGCTTGTTTGGAAGCTTCTCTGTCATTGGAACGTGATCTAGTAATCTAGGCTCTTTTTTCCTGCTCCTGTTTTTGGCTTTTTGCTACTTGCCTGCCTCCTTTATGGAGTCAGCTGAGTTGTGGGATTCCTGGGGCCTCTCCCACCCTTAAGCTACCCCATGCTTGCTTAATAACCTGCACATTCATTTAACGGACTTCAGGGAGAGCAGGGAGAGCAGGGGTCAGGGGCCATGAAATGAAGCTATCTCACTTAATGGTTGTCACAATTTGTGACCATAATTGTCAATCTCCATTACAGTCGTAGATTGAGGACTACCTGTATACATACACACAAATAGCCCTATGTGCTATTGGTTCCAGGAGGCCTTGTCCATGATTCTTTGAAATACAGTACTTCTAAAGGTTGATCTGGAAAATCCGGCAATCTGTAGAACTTTTAAAATGTCAAACTTCCCTTCAATTCAGAGTTTCTCTTGCTACCTACCCTTGTCTCAGCATGCAAAACCAAGGACATTAATCTGTTCTCCAGAACCAAAAAGAGGACCACACTGCTTTGTATTGACAATAAACTGTGTGGAGTTGAAAGTTAACATTTTTTAAAAGTAAATTTAATTAATTAGGACTTTGATTTTTATTTTTAACTTGTGTCCTGGATCAATAGGACATTACATAGAATCAAAATGGTTGGGATTTATCATGTCCTTTGATACTGCAATTCAGTTTAAAGTGAATCCGAGTAAGAAACCATAAAATAAAAAGGAATGTAGATCAGGATTGATGACAAGATCAAAGTGCCAACTAAAGACTGAAGCTGATTGACTGCTTATTGCTGATACAGACATGGAGGCTTTTCTTGTCTATGTAATGTAATTAATTATTCATGGCTGTTGATGCACCTTTTTAACTATTATACTACTACTATATAATCTATTGTTGGGGCTCTTGGTCCATTTGGCCAGAAGCTAGTGATTATTATAATAGGGTATTGTAATAAAGAAAATTGGTTTCAGTTCTGCATTGCTTTGGTTCACTTTTCAGTAAACTTCTTTTTTCCACAACAATGTGGACTATTCATAGATAGTAAGCAGCTTGCAACAGGAGAAAAGGCAGGACAAACATAGGTTGCATTCACAGTTCACTCCAAGTCATGGTTCTTTTAGCCATAGCATGTGAAAAAGTCACAATGTATCTGTTCGCACAGTTAATGTGTATAAGCTATGACTATGTTCATATCATGCTAAAATCAAGCAATATTCGTTAAGCCTAGGGGTATATATTTCAGAGAAACCTGTGAAAACCTGTGTTTACCCACTTATTTTTTTCATCATTCTTTTCACTTGTTACTTCCCCTCAACCCATTTTTAAATGGAAGACTCTTGGGAACTATCTCCTTCTCATTTGTAATAAACTAGATGGATTATATATATGACAAATCACGTTAGAAAGTATGATGCACCTTCTAGTCCTCAGAATGATGGCTTTGAGATTGCTGATGTAATTTTTCCATTCTACACAGGAGAAACGTGTTCCAAATGTATACATGTTCACACCAATAAAATGAATTTATTGCTGTGGCAGAATTTATTAAGTTTTGGCTTTTTCTGAAATGCTTGTTCCAGCCTCTTCCTTCTGCTCTTCCACGTCATTCCTCTTTCTCTTTACTGAATACTTTAACAAAGCATTTATGTATAAATCTTAGCAATTTTATGATATATATAAATATTATCTTCTCTAAGCAGTAGGGTATATATATCCTGCTTTTATGCACAATTAGCATGAGATAACCATTGTTTTGGGTAACTGCTCCTAAATTCAAAAATTAGATTAAAAATACATTTTCAAAGGCATATGAATTCTTAGTGTCAAAGATACACAGCTTCGTTTTAGGGTAAGCGTCAGGAAAACCCATGCAAAAGTGGTAAGAAAGAATTCGTATCACAATTAACTAAGATTTCTTTTTTGATTACTCTCCAGTTCAATGAGTTAGAGGATAATTTCCTTTCCTCAGTATTTTCTTCATATAAAAATCATAATAAAAATAAAGAAAAGTCAGTGACTATATTTTTGTGCTTTAAACTGGAATGTCAAAGATTCATGCATGCAAATTATTTATTATGTTAAGGTCACTAGCCTTGGTGGGAAAAGATTAGAAAGAATACAGCACAACTTTTTTTTTTTTTAATAAACATGGTTTACTTTTTTCTACAGTAAGAGAAAACATTAAAAAAACACAATTCAGAGGTAGAAGATTTATTCTGTATGCATAAGCGCTCCAGATATGACTAGGCTTTACAATGAGTGCAAGTGGCATTGTTCCCACATGATATTGCTGTGCACATGACACAAAGTACATACACTGCTGTAATATGCAACATCTGCATAACAATATGACCTGGAATATGTTATTGTAGATTTTACCAGATACCTAAAAATATCATGGCTGGGAAAGTTGATATCCTCATTTCAGATAATATCACCAATGCTGAACAAAGTGAATTAGCACTTTTGCTTATTTTAAGGCAACTTCCCATGCATTTTAGCCCTAACTGATTAGTTGCAGAACATCTAACTCATACCAAACTGGGGGTGGAAAGAAATATATTACAATATGTTTTCCAATTTTATTTAAGTATATAAAATATGCTTATTTACATATTCATCCATTTGAACATAACACTAGCAAGCCAATAATACATTCAGATAACCTATTGTGTGTTAATGCTTACAGACTGATTGAATATTTCGCAAGTTAACTATATATTTAAATGTGGTCACCCCTGCATGGAAGACTCACTTTCTCATTTAAAGTACCTTGTTTAAATCAGGCTGTATTTTGTTGCTGAATACAAACCAATTAATTCAATTTATAGGGCTTCTTAATTCCATAGTAACTCTGGACATCATGTATTAATGAAATAATTATGAAAAATAAAATCACAAGCATCTGTGATTGACTCATTCCGAGATGGGTAAAATAAGGGCCCAGATTGTTGGGGGCAATATACTGACTTTGTAAACCACTTAAAGAGGGCTGTAAAAGCACTATAAAGCAGTATATAAGTGCTATTACTATCTGAAGAAAGGAAAACTCTTCATTTTAAATTAATAAAACCCACAGGTCCTGCAACCTAGTCTAACCCAACTAGGGAAACAGTCAGATTTTAAGGGTTTCTTTCAACTCAGGTCGGTTAAGAGCAGAGCTGGTATTCAGCAGGTTCTGACCAGTTCTGGAGAACCGGTAGTGGAAATTTTGAGTAGTTCGGAGAACTGGTAAATAATCTCTGACTGGAGATTATTTAAAGTATCCTTCCCTTGCCACATCCACCAAGCCACGCCCACAGGTCATAAAAAAATTTGAATCCCACCATTGGGTAAGAGCCAAACAAGTCTCAGGGAAATCTTGTTCCAGAGAGCAGGTGCTGTGACCAAGAAACCATATTTTTTAATTTCATTATATGACACTTCTTAATTGACCTGGAACATACAAGGATAACCAACACACTGAATTGTGATCATGTGACACATCCATAATTGCCCATAATGGTGCATTTTGCACCAGTTGCAACTTCTGAGTGTTTTTCAAGGGCAGCCCTACGTAGACTGCATTACTAGAGTCGTGTGAGATGATAGAGTCACTATCTGAACAACTATTTGGTTCAGGTAGGATTATAATTAGTACTCAAGATGGATTTGTGCATAGGCCTTCTTAGTCATAGCTATTACCTGTTCCTTAAGTAGGAGATGTGAGTTTAAGAATATCTCCATATAGTTATCAGTTCTGAAGGGAAAACTGCAAGTTTATTCATGACTCAAGAAGGATCCACTGGTCTCAAGCGATCCAAAATCATAACCACTTATGATTGTCAGGATCAAGCTTGAGTTTTTTGCTACCCATTCGGAATATCCACAGCCTCCAGACACTGGGAAAAGACCTTAACAACATAACCTGGTTAGTTCAGGATTGAGATGTACAGCTGTTTGTGTGTGTGTGTGTGTGTGTATGTGTGTGTGTATAAAACAACAGTATTTTAATGAACTTGAAATGAACATTATGTTTACAAAACTTACACAGGAAGTTCAAAATATAAAAAAATAAAAATAAAACTCTACATCCAGCTAAATTCCTTTTATATAAAACCAACAACCTAACAGTTCTTGTTTGAGCTATGTATTTCAAGTGGCTGAAATATAAATACTTTACTGTCTTGCTTTCAGAAAAAAAGGCTCTCCAAAGCAGTGTCCAGATATAAACAATTCCTCTTGCTACCACAGCATGATGGATTAATTGTCTGTGAATTCAGAAAGCTGTGAGGCATACATAGCAAGTATATGATGGACAAACTGGTATTGTTCACTGGTTTGTATCATTCCACCTCTACAATGCAAAGAAAATCTGTTTAAATATACAGGCACTGGGAAGAACAATACATTTATTTTGCAATCTTATATCATTTACAATCTTTGCAGACCATAGCAGAACAGCTTACAAAGCAGGTTGAGAATTACAAATACTTTGCAAAACAACTCATTGCAAATGCCTGTTCAAGAAATTGCAACAAATCTTGTAAAATAAAACATCTACAGATTAAATAATGAGGACTGAAACTATAACCTTTAAAACTTCTTAAATCAAACTAAAATAGCATTATTAAACACTGGGAAGAATCATTCAATTAATTACTGAGAATTTTCATCAGGTCAAAATCATCTTTCACTCGAAGCGTATTAATATGACTATGAGTGGCACTTAGATATAAAGGTAGCTTTTAATAATCCCTGGAAGACCAAACTGAAGAGTTGACATGATCCATTTATATTATATATAAGGCATCAGGAACTATCTTAAAAAATCTTCCCTGATAGACAATAGTCTCTGTATTGCTTGTAAAGTAATATTGTTCCAGGCTATTTGTAATGCTGTTTATAGAGGTTACAGTTTTTCTGTTGCTTTTTTGCATGTACTTTATTCATACCATAGACAACATTTACTTAGATACTGAAGTTGATAAAATAACACAAACCCTTGGATGTCTGCCTGTGCTCTTAACTTATAGACATGTCCCAGTGTAGAACTAAAGAGTGCAGTGCAGGATCCAATCTGGGCCGGCCACCAGGACCAGAGATTTTGTCTTCCAAGCTTTCTAACTTGTGCTAGAGCCCATCTTCAAGGAAGTTCCTTAAAGATGAGCTCTAAAACGAGTCCAAAAGCTTGGAAGACAAAACCTCTGGTCTTGGTGACCATCCCAGATTGGATCCTGCAACATAATCCTGAGACATGTATATTCACCTTCATTCATAAGGAGTGCATTCTTTAATATATTTGATATATAAAGATTTGCATACATTTCCTGGCACTGTAGTTTGCTCCATGATGTCCTGAAACACCGTACAAATAGCACTAAAAATGTATGTCACATTGTCATACATGCTTGTGTTGCATTCAGAGGTATAACATTTTACCAGAAGTGTTACATTGAAATAATTTTAATGGGGCTTGATAGTTACTTAACTTATCACAAGTCTATATAAAAGTGGAGACTAAATCTAATGTAACAATATAGAAATAAGTTTATTACTGGGTATAATTAGTTTGGCACCTTTGTGTATGCAGTGAGAATACAGAACGAGACAAATACAGATCTTAAAATGAGGTACACAAAGTGGGTCTGATTTGTTTAGGGATCAAACTTACTTATTTCTATGTATCTACTGAAAAGATGTCATTGGCGGTACCAAATCATGAACCCTATTATGTTTCCTACAAACATGCCTGGGATACAGTACATCCCTCACCATCAACTGCCTTGTAACCAAAGCATTAATGACTGCTGTGATTTTGCTTGAATACTGAATGAGCTAATTTAATTACTTTCATATCAAATTATCAGCATTTAGGAAACTACATTTATCAAGATGCTTCCAGACACCTTCAAAGTATGTACTATAGCATGAAGTAGAAGTTTCAGTACATTTAACTTGATGTACAAAGCAAAAAGATAAGTTAAGTAGATACCACTTCAGTTTTTCATGAAATGAAATGAAAAACTCAGAACTTGACCTCTATACCGGTCTTCATCCATACCTGTCTATGCGTAGCTGGCAGACAATTCCCAAAATATCTACTTCTCCTTTGTCCTTTAGTTGCTGGCATCCAATCTGAGTAGCAATGAAGCAGCCTGTCCGTCCAATGCCCGCACTAAATAGAACAACAACTTCATGTCAGATTGCATCTTTGGAGATATGAAGGACAAAGGTGTAGAAATATATCTGCCCATCCCCTTCTAATCAAGTAGGTTTGCTAAATTCCATCTCATTGAAACCGAGATGCTTCTGGGAAAAACAGTTTGCCAGTTTCACCACTGCCTATAATATAGACTCTATATGTACAGAATTTTACAGAGGGAAGTATTTGCTAGATCCGTAATGCATCATTTTAGAATGGAGATTTCAAACATAAGTTCAAAACCATCAGCTCTGGGCATCCTCCAACACTATGGAGCTACAAGAAGAATTTCTCACCTACAGTGCACAACAATTGGTCCCTTGTTTTGGGCAGTCTTTAGAATTTTCTCCACCTCAAGAATCAAATGCAAGAGCATCTTGGCTGATTCTGGTGTCCTCTGGTCTGGCCAGGATGAGAAGACAATGTGTTTCACAGTGCGACTTTCATCTTTGAACTGAAAATCATAATGAAATACAAGATAGCATTACTTTACTCTTTCAAGTATTCACATATATGTGACTGCATCTATTCAAGAGAGAAAGTATCAAGGTGTTTATTGGAATTCCAAAACTTACAGCTATACAGACATCTTTAAGGAGATAAAAGTCCTGAGAGAAAAACGCCTCCCTTCCTCACAATAGCCTCATGACAACTAAGTGAGATGATGGAATTCTCCATGAAATGGTCATTGATAATTATAGATAGAATAAAAATTATGTGGGAAATTAAATGAAAGGAATACTCTGTCTAGAAGTAGAAAATAAAATAGAAATAATCCAGATTGCAAACTTTTGTGCCAGGTCCACTCATATACACTAATAAGTATCAGAAAGGAATTTCTTATAGAGCCAAAATGGTATATATGGGGTGTGTGTGTGTTCACCTATACATGTACACACTTTGACAATACTTGCATAGATATTTGGAGGGAAGGGTGAACTGTGCAGAAAAATCATCTTGCCAGAGCACTTGTCTTCATCAATAAAAAAAGTATACCTGCAGGGAAAGGCTACGAATGGTGTAGTCATCACATTCCCAAATGTCTTGGACTTGAATTCTAAATGGTCCATAGGATGCTTCTCTTTCAGGCCAGTAACAGATGCATTTCTGAAATTATAAAAGTAGAATCCTCATCCATAAAGATGTCAGTCAAGTGGAAATCAGAAAACAGTCCTATTCCCCCATAGCAAATGGGCTGCAGGAGTTCTACAAAGCAAACAATAACAAGCTCACTGAGGCTCAGAACCTCCACATGTGAGTTTTTAATGTATTTTCTAAAGCTTCCTTATGGAAAGAAAACGCTTAGGAAAATCTTAAGAGTTAAAAAAAATACACTTGAGATGTAGCTATTAATATTCCCTTGCCACACATTTGTATTTATTAGGTCTGCAGAGATTTGTGCTGGCTAACAAAGCTTTCAGAAATAATAAGTCCACACTCTCTGCACATTTGCCAGATAATAAACTCCTTTCTTGTTTTTTTATTTCTAAACAGGGCCCTTGTTTAGCAATAAGTTAAGCAATAAGCAATAGGTTTAGCAATAAGCAACCTTCCTGCACATCAGTAGGTGATATCAAAACTTCCCGAAGTCTCACCCAACACCTTTCAAAACTTCATGCAGAGATATCAGTATCATACATCTGCCAAGGAGAAACCACTATAAAATGCCCAGAGTGCTTTGTAGCAGTTTCATCTAGAAGTCATTAATTGAAAACAAAGAAAAAGCAAAACACCCGCAACTGGGAAATAAACAATAAAAGCAGCTTCAAATATGACCAAAAATATGACCTTGAAATGGCAGCTTATCTGTGAGGGTTTGAAAAGAGTGGAACTTTAGTGCGGCAGAAGGACTGCTTTATAAATTCATAGGCCAGGAGACATTTAGTGCAGCAAATTTCAGGATCTCTGAGTTAAAAGACAGTGCATAAGCATTTCATCCAATGCTTTTAAATTTGTAAAGATAGCCTCATTACTCCATTATCCAGAATGTTACAAATCTTGAAACTGAAATCTTGCAGAAAATATAATAGCATGATGCGTTCCTCTAGAAAAGCCATAGCATGTCACAATACTGCTATGGCTATACGTGGCTATCCTTTATTAAGTTTCTGAATATTTTGCCAACTTACATACGACTATGTACAGATGTTATACTATAGCAATGGCACTGATCTCCTCTGCCAAAGGACACAGAACCGAGGATAAACACAGGGACCTTTGACACTTCTCATAAATCAAAATTTATATACATCTCTACAATAATACCTCTTTCCTTTCTTTGAGTTTGGTGAGCATAACTATGAGTGGAGTTTCTTCTTGCCACACCATTGTCCAGAAGTCATTGACTGTATTTAGCATGGGTCCCTGTGTGGCAATATAGGTCTTCTTTTGGCCAGCATAACCCTAGACAATGGGAGAGAAATAACAACGATGAACAAGAGACACCGGAGCCAGCATCTTTGTTATTCTCACCTCTAGATAATTCTCTGGCTCACCCGGATGTAATTTGCATTTATGTAAGACTCCTCTTCTTGGCTGTTGACTCTCTTGAGACAGACACGGCTCTGGGGATCTAGAGGAATATTTTAGTTCAGTGAGATAGCTAAGGGCTTAATATAGCATTTACTACCAGTTGGGCCAAACCATTCCACAGAAAAGTGGTTTTGAAATATTAGTTTCCTATTAATTTGGTTTGGGGCCCTTATTTTACCCACTTTTCATTATAAATATAGATTAATATAAATATAATATCAAAATGGGAGCATAAAGGGGATTTCAAAACCCTATATTTTAAAACAAGGATGACAAAAATAAAAAGTCCAGTAGTTAAATGCCTGGTTGAACCAATAGGTTTTTGTTCCTGATGCCTTGAGTTTCTATAGTTCTATAGAAGTAAAAAAAAAAAAAAATTATTTCTCCTAAACCTGGAGGAATATGCATCCCCCAAGAAAGTGGCCCAACTCGAAATTTTATTCATCATCTTTCACTTTAAATTATATTCTCCTTTACGGTCTTAGGCAAGAATGTTAGCATCAGCAAGAAATTCTTATGTATGTGTAGGAATTTTTGCATTTTATCACATCACAGCTTTAAAAGCAGCCTTCCCCAACCATCCAGATAACTTGGACTTTTCTTCATATAATTTCCACCCAGCCAAGCCTGGAGATAATGGGAACAGAAGTTAAAAATGTCTGGATTGGCTTGGCTTTTCTACAGCTTACAATAGTTTCAGCATTCAATGTTTCTCAGAGCAGTAGATTTTTTTTTTAATTCCCTGTAACTGAAAGGAAAGAAGCTATAACATGGTCAAAAATAGCACACAAGCCTCAAAAAAATTCAAATATGAAAGATATTGCTTTATTACCTATGTTTGAGCTTTATTACCTCTGTTTGAATTTTTACCATTCTACTGAAGTATTCAAGGCATCCTTTTCTTTCCTTTTTTTTTACTGAGATATCCCACTAGAGAGAAATTGTGCTTCCAATTTCCACTGAAATTGCACAATCATTCTGTCTCATTCATGGAATTGTACTGGACTTCTTGAATATATTGTCTTCTGTTACTTAGAACCTTTCCATATTTCCCCATCATTTCTTGATATTTCATACCCAAGGAATGGACGATTCACTTAATTGGTAGCCCTAGGAGTCCTCCATCCAGAAGTAACCTTTGTAACTATTTCATGTTCTATAGTGATGTTCCATGTGTGGCAAGTTTCTCCAGTTCAGTACTCTACATTCAATTTACCCAACTGAGCATTCTCCAGAACTGTTTGGACTAATTTTCCAGACTTTCTACCCAGTATGATATATTGACCCCCTCAGAGATCTCCAAATGCCTATCCTGCTGAAGATGTGCTTTTTGGCATTTTATTCAGTGGACTGAAAACTTTTTCTGAAATCTAAAATAGGAATTTTATCACCTGGTATAGAAACACTGGCTGTCAGCTATGTTCCCTGCTGATATTAACGACAGCTTCAGACTCTGAGCCATGCATCCTCAAGAGACTTGACAGGAGATCCTATTGAAAACAGGGATCTGCCAGTGTTGCAGAAATGCCCTGCAGTATGCTACATGCTCTGCAGTATGTTATGCAATATAAAATCTAGAGACAAAACTAAACAGATTTTGTTTTCCTTTCCCAATCCCAGTTTCTTCCTATTCAAATATGATTGTAAAGTAAACATACTTGGTAGGATGGATTTGTATCTATCCTTTGCTGCCCGACCAGGAATGTTGAGTTCTTCTGGAGTGATGAAGTTTGAGGGAATTTTCTGTTAAGGAGAAATTGCTGAATTAATTTCCTTTTTGTATGATACCCAGAGAATTGGAAACAATATTATTGGTGCCTTTGATCTTCTCAAGTAGGCAATTTCCCAATCCCACCTTCCCACAAGGAGAACTCAGCAGAAAGGAGATGGAAAAAATGTATAACTCAGAATTACTGCTCTGCTCAGATGCTGCTATCTAAGACCCATGACCAGCTGGATCCTATACTAATTCAGCCTCAGCCTAAACCAAGACAGTGATATTCAAAGTCAAACTTGGCATCTGAATGGCATGCCAGAGTTCCACTGGAAAAAAATAGGCAGGCACCAAGACATCTGCTCAGATTCTCAGCCCAGATAGCAATTTGTACTGTGTACTTTAAGCAGCTGATTCTCCTCTGTGATTTTTATATTCTCCTTTTTATATCCACTGCAGTTCAATCCAGTATTTCCTTTTCCTAAGTGGTAATTGGTTTTTAATAGAATCAACATTCCTACCCTGGAAAACTATCTGTCCTACATGCATTACTTGATGTACAAACCACATTTGGAGAGTCCAGCAGAGCATAACTGCTTAGTGTGTGAGAGAGAATGACAAAAGCAGATTGCATCATTATGCTGTAAGTCTTGCCCCTTTTGCATATGCACCAGGACTGCACACATACTCTAAAGGTGCTTTATTTTGACAAAAACAGGACACTTCTTAAGGTGCCTAAGAGAGATCTCATATCTCTCTAACAGCTATATCTAGCCTAGGAAAAAGGCTATTTCCTCCTGTCGCTCATACTGAAAATGGCATAGGGGGAGCAGGAAGAAATTGAGATACTAGAGGAGCTTAAACTGGAATCAAATCAGGAAGTTGGTAGGCAGTTTTTGAGAATCTTACCGCAAACTCCTTTTGAAGCTCTTCCAGATTGCAACTCCATTCCTGGAGCATCTTCTGTGTTAGGGCATGACTGGCAGTGTTCAAAAATTGCACTGTGACATCTCTAGGAGTGGAGATTTGCACAATGGGTTCAATGTTGCTCAGAGAACTCATGTCCAGTACCAATGACACATTGGAGCCCCTTCTGTAAGACAAAGAAGCCTGAAATTACAAACCATCAAACAAGAGAAAGCAGCCCATGCTATATAGCAGCAGAGTTCCTCTGTTGACAAAATGAGGTTACTGTGTTAATTTGACCTGAATTAATAGTCAGCCCTATCTCTATTAACCACACCATTTACTTTCCTCCTAAGCCAGGAAGTATGAGAACCACTGCCCTTACCATGACTCAGCAATGGGGCAGGTTAGAGTTACTGACTGCATACACTGGAATAACAGGTAGTTTCAGAGCAACAGTTGGCAGAAACCCTGCCATCTTTTCCCTTCCCATCCTACATCACCTATCATTTGGAAAACAAACTCCAGTTGTCACCACAGGACTTCTGTTCTGGCTGGCCTCAGTGCTTTACCAGAAGAGTGACTACAAGCCTTTCTGCAGAAATATATATGTGTGTGTGTGTGTGTGTGTGTGTGTGTGTGTGTATGTATATGTGTATTTGCATCAAGCTTCTGATTTGCAGGATGTGTGGTGCTCAATAATTCAAACTTCAATGGCTTCATCCTGGCCTGATTATTGAAAATTATGCAATGGCTTCACTATTGCCCACTTTATGTTTGTGCAGTAACTAAATGAGTTGTCTGATTTTCAGATGAATTATTTGCAGAAAGTGTGTGTTGGAACACATCTTCTGGTCTTTCTGTGCCAATTCTGGGAGATGCAACTAACTTAAGGCATCTTAAGATGTCTTTGATTCCTTTGATTTCTCTTATCTTGTTGAATCTCCACAACATAAGACTCTCTCTTCTGAACAACAAAACTTGGAACCTAACTCATTCATCTACCCTCATAGATGAGAGAGAAATTCTACCTTTGTCATATTGCTGTGTTAGTAATGTTGCAACGATCCTAAAGCCCATGTCACACTGCCCAATGGATGCAAAAAGGACACAGCGGACGAGCAAAATGTTCCATCCGTTGTTATCCGCTCTCAAAAGGGGCAAAAATTTGCATAACCGGAGCGGATAACACGGACGCGGGGAGGATGCAGGGCAGATGGAAAGCGGATGCGGAACGGAAGCCCAGCGGATGGAAGTGGATGGGAGCGGATGGCACATCCGCGAGGCTTCCGGGGGACCTCAGCAAAGCGGACGCGGAACGGATGAAGCGGATGCACAGCAGATGCACAGCGGATGAAGCGGATGCACAGCGGAAGCCTAGCTGATGCACAGCGGAAGCCAAACGGATGCCTGGCGTTAATTGCACATGTGGGGGGGATGCATTGCGCAAGCCCCCCGGATATAAAGGGAAGCAGCTCGCATGTGGCCAGCATTCGGAGGAAAGACCTGCTGCAGGATACATCGAGTCCTTGCCTGCCCTGCCTGCATGCATGCCTGAAAGCCTTGCTGCCAGCCTTCCTGCCAGCCAGCCTCCTGGCCAGCCTCCCTGCCAGCCTTGCTGTCTGCCTGCCCGCCAGCCTTGCTGCCAGCCTGCCTTCCAGCCTCCCTGCCAACCAGTCTGCCTGCCAGCCTTGGTGCCAGGCTTCCTGCCAGCCTTGGTGCCTGCCAGCCTCCCTGCCAGCCAGCAACCCCAGAACCATGGGGAAGAAGCGAAAGTCTCAGCAACCTGCCGCCATCCCTGGCAAGAGGGACAGGGCCACCCTCCCGCCCCCTATCCCTGACTGTGCTTCTGCTGGGGCTTCTGCTGAAGCTGCTCCTGGCAGTGGTGCTTCTGCTGCATACTCTGCTGAAGCTGCTGCTGGTCCTGCTCATCTTGCTCGTGCTCCTGGTCTTGCTCGTCCTGCTCATGCTCCTGGTCCTGCTCGTGCTCCTGGTGCTGCTGGTGCTGCTGGTGCTGGTGCTACTGGGGCTCCTGGTGATTACTCTGCTGCTGCTGATCCTGGTCCTGATGATCCTGCTGTTGCTGCTGCTGCTGCTGATGATGATGATGATCCTGCTGCTGCTGATGATGATGATGATTATGATCCTGCTGGTGATGATGATGATGATGATGATGATGATGATGATCCTGCTGGTGCTGCTGCTGCTGGTGGTGTGGAGGAGCAGCCCCGACCACCTGGGAGCCCCTCTGATGAGGGCCCATCTGGCGGAAGAACCCGCGGAAAGCTGTTTTAACAATGGTGGAGCACGTGGAGGACTCCCTGGTGCGGTGGGAGAAAGGAGACGGCACGTCCACCACAGCCCTACCTGCATCCACCCCCAGCTCCACCTCCACAGAAAGGCAGAGAGCCAGACAGGAGGGGCAGAGCCACACTGTCCTGCTGGAGATCAGAGACATCATCTGGAGCAACATAGATCTCCTCTCTCAGCTGGTCCACACCGACTCCTCATCCTCCAACCGCAAGCCCTTCCTCACCTATGTAAACCAGACCCTCACGGACATGGTGGAACCCCAGTACCAGGTGGTGAAGGACCAGATCACCGAGCTGCTTCACAACCCTCCAGACCCCGAGGAACCTGCTCCCACCCAGTCCAGGTCTGCTCCTCCACCCCAGGTGATGTCCCTCCCATTCCAAGGCTTTCCACAGGCCCTCACCTATCAGGGCTACGGCTACCAGGAGGTCCAGCAGCACAGGCAGCAGCCCTTCCCAGCCCAGGCACAGAGTCATCGGGCGAAACCGTTGCCACCGGTTCCACTGATGCCACCGATGCCACCCACGACAATGATGCCACCGACGACAGCGATGCCACCCACGCCAGTCCTCACCCAGCTGCAGACCAGACAGCCCCACTACACTACTCCTTCCTCCACCCCACAGCCAAGCCCGGCCTCAGTACATCTGTCATCAGTACTGGGGCTGACACCCCATGGCATGGAGGAAGGACCTCTCAGCATCGTGGGTCTGAGCCAGCTGTCTGAGAGCTTCCTCAACACACCGTCCCCTGTTGTCCTCTTGGGGTCAGGCACCCCAATGACGATACAGACCAGCACTCCAGCACCACCCACCTCCACAGCACCTGGACCCTTCACCCCTGAGACTGGGCACACCTCCAAGTGACCAATAAGAGTACCAGAGACTGGGTAGCTGGCTACCTATAGAGTTTATTTGGACACTTGACTTGGGTCATTTTTGTTTTACAGCTTGTTGTTCAATAAAGTTTATCTTTGATTCACACACTTGCTTCATTTCTTTTTTTTAAGAAAGTCTTGGTGGAAACTTTTAGAAATGGTTTAAGCCTTTGCATGCTTGTGGGATGGGTTAAGATAGCAGTGGAATGGGCAGGGATACCTTTGGGATGGGTAATAGCTGTGGGATGGGTAAGGATAGCAGTGGGATAGATAAGCCTCCAGTGCAAGCATAGTGGGACTGTATGGTCCACCCTCCCTGGTGCCACTCCTATGGCCCTTTATTATCAATAATAATGTAATAATCATCCACATGTCAACACAAACACAACTCTTTTTTAAACGTCTTCTTCATTGTAGGCCCACCCAACATACACGGCCCAATTTCATCAGTGTGATGAGACAGGCTGAAGGAAGCACTCATTAATCATCTATCATCCTGTCTTGCCACTCCACTGCTCCAGCTGGGGAGTTGCACCAGTGTCTCAGGAGATTGCGCTGCTTCTTCCCTTCACGTGAGGCTCTGTTGGGGCCTTGCACATCCTCAGTGTCTATCAGGTTTCGCCTTGCCTCCATTCCCCAGGCTCCATGTCCTCATTGCCTTGTTGGAGGTCCACGAGCCTGTTCTGCAAGACTGGGTAGTGGGTGCGCAAGAGATTGTGCAGGATGCAGCAAGCTTCCACGATCCTCCTCATGGTCTCTGGGCGATGCTGCATGGTGGTGAGAAGTACCTGGAACCTGTTGGCCAGGATGCCAAAGGCGTTTTCCACCACCCGCCTTGCCCTGGACAGCCTGTAGTTGAAGATCCTCTCTTCACGGGTGAGGTATTTGGAGGTGTAGGGCTTCATGAGGTAGGTTCTGAGGGAGAAGGCGTCATCCCCCACGATGAAGTAGGGCACATCTAGCGTGTCGTTGGGCAGGGGGTCTGGATCTGGAAAGCCCATGATGAGGTTGCCTTCCAGCCCCTCCTTGAGGTCACTGGCGTTGTATACCTGGGCATCTGAACATGAGCCACTGCCTGAAGCATCGATGTACATGAACTTATAGTCAGCATCGACCATGGCAAAGAGGACGATGCTGAAGAAGCCCTTGTAGTTGAAATAAGTGGAGCCCAACTTGGGTGGTGCTTTGCTGGCCACGTGCTTGCCATCGATGGCTCCAACGGTGTGGGGGAAGTTCCACCTCTGGTACCACTGCTCTGCAACTTTCTTCCATCCTTCATCAGTGGAGGGGCACTGGAGGAGCTCCTGCAGGTATTCTTCGATGATGGCCTGCACCACTTTTCTGACCACAATGCTGATGGTGTTGTGTGGCACCCTCCAGCCATACTGCATGCTCCTGTAGTTGGTCCCTGAGGCCAGGTGGCGCAGAGTGAGTGCCACCTTGAGCCCAGGTTCCAGGCTGGGCTGGAAGTTGGTGTTTGTCTTGGTCAACCTGGGTGTCAGGCGCTGCACAACTTCGTCAAACATGGCTGGAGGCATCCTCATGAAGTTCTGGAATGCCCGAGTGTCTTCGTCCCTGAGCTCCACCATCAGCTTGTTGTACAGCCCGTACTCTTCTCTTCTCCCGATCCATCTTCGTACCCAGACGCTTCTTGGCCACCTCTTTTTCTTCCCGTAGTAGAGTTCACAGAGCCTGTCGATGGCTTTGCACTGTTGCAGAAGGATTGTGGCTGCCAAAAGGACTGTGTTACGATCCACGGTGGACATGACTGGATGCTGTGGAAGAGGAAGAGTCAGATGAAGGCTGCAGAGGTCTGCACAGCTAGGCTGCTGGTCTGAAAGTGAGATGCAGGTGAGTTGCTCCCCATTTTTATAGGCAGTATAGGTGTCCCTTTGCATCCTCTAGGCATCCTCTAGGCATCCTGTAGACATCCTTAATATCCGACATAGGTCCCCCCTGCGAACGTTTTTTCCGTTTTAAACGCTTTGTTTCCGTGCTGCACCCGTTCTGCATCCATTCTGCATCCGTTCCCCATCCGTTCCAATTCCTCCCTGCGTCCGAGCGGATGTGAGTTGCGCGGATGCGGAACGGATGCCTAGCAGATATAGCGGATGCGTAACGGATGCAGAACGGATGCGTAGCGGATGTGCAGCAGATGCATAATGGACGAATTGGATACATTTTCCATGCAAAAGTTTTGGGCAGCCCAAAACTTTTTGAGCGGATGAAACATCAATAGACAGATGCTGGACGGATAGAGAGGAAGCAAAATGGAGGCAGTGAGTACATCGCGTTAACCAATGAATGGCAAGCTTTTTTGTCTGTTTTACATCCTCTTTGCATCCGTTGGTGCAGTGTGACATGGGCTTAAGCAATAATACAGTTCCTTTGGAATCTCAGGAGGGGGGACAGAGATTCTCGGCAACCATGGAGAAGCAAAAGCAATCCCCATCATTTCCCCAAGTGAAGTAATGCAATGTGTGTATCAGTACCATTTAGGAGAGCTTTTGGGTGGGGGGATATTATTTTTACTGTCTAAATTATTTTTAATTCTGGCTGATTGGACTGGAATAAGTAGGACTAGAATGATGTCCTCAATGCCCCATTTGTGTATAAATTCCTTGCTTGATTTGCAATAGAGGCATGGTCACAAGCAAAGTCAATTCCATGTCATGCAAATGAAGAGTTTACCTTGGCAATAATTTTAGCAGAGAATGAATCCTCCAAGTCTAATATTTCTGCGTCCTGGTTATTTTTTGTGGTTTTTAAATAATAATAATAATCCACTACAAATGAATCTTATCTCAAAGATCTTTAGCAACTTCAAGGTAATTCAGAATCTCATGCAAAAGCGTAGATTCTATTACATTGTTAGGCTGGAGGAGCTGATATTGTGGAATCTTATTAACTGCTCAGTCCACTTCTTCAAGCCTGGACAATAGATAACAGATTAAACATCTGCTTTTGATGTGCCAGATGATGACATGGTATGTAGTTCTGATTTAATATATGCTCCATCACCCATTACATGGTCACCAAAATTGTTTCCTTGATATCAGCCTTGGCACTGATTTTGCTATTTGTTGATGAATATCTGTATACTACGAACTCTCATGTCTGTTTGATTGTTTGTAACCTTCAGTTGGGCAAACAGTGCATCATAAAATAACAATTTTTGAATCAACGTAGCTCAAATGAGTTAATTTAAGAATGCATCCCAAAACCATGACTGCCATGGGATTGAAATTTGGCAGTGTTTTGGCCATTTTAGTGCTGCTGCACTGTTACTCTGCCACACTCAGCCACAATCATATGATTGCCATTTTCAGTGCTCCCTGGCAGCTTGTAACAAGGAAAGTCAGAAGTAAGCTGCTTTTTTGCTCCCCTTTCTCTGTTTTGGTAGGCAGTTGTCTCTGAAATGATGATCCAACAGTTCATAGGTTTTCTAACTACAATTATACTAACATGCAGCATTATACTAACAATGGTTTGATTTATTTAGCATATCTGATATTCTGAATATAATGACTCCACAAACAATATGTGTATATATTTTTCTCTGCTGACTGGATCTTGCTTTACTGCTCACACTTTTGCAAAATGATTTTTGCCAGAATATCTCTAACGTAGTTTGCTAAGAATTTCTTGGGGTACAAACTGTTTCCCAATATTTGCATGTAAACTGTCACTTTTACTGGGTATCTATTGGCTGTTGAATTAGCTAGAACATCTGCAGATTTCTACAGCCTAGAAACTTCCCTAAGGTGTCTGCTCCAAAGCTATGCTAACTTGCAAAATATGTCTCTCACTCCTGGAGGCCATCTATATTTCCAGGGTTATGTCATGTTCTCTCAACAATTTTTCTTCCAGGGTGATTGAATATATAAAGGACACTCAATCCTGTCTCTTGTAAGTGATTCAGAGAGTTCTACAAATCCACATGCTTAATCTTTTTAACTTCATAATGTTGTTTAATATGCAAACAAGATGACATTCTCCTATACTCTCTGAGCTGTGGTTAAAAAGGGGGGGGGAGCATGTATTTCCAATTAATGTTCCTCATAGGAGCAAAATATGCAACAAACATTTCTATTTTGATTTGAAAGTTTATTTGCCTCCAGTGTGTAAATGGAAATATGTTTTAAAGCTTCTGTCCCTCTCTGCTGGCAAAACTGCAAGAACACAGAAGCTATTTCTTAGAACTGCTAGTAATTGGATGTATCTATACTCTAATGTCTAAAGTCATTTGTGCAAATTCTCTGCAATAATTCCTGCTATTGGTAGAACAGTGGGGCTCAGAGATGAGGCCAGTGATAATTCTCTTGTTATGAGATGTATTAAACTGCTGGCTCACCTTAAAGGCAAAGTCATTTGGTCTTTGATTTGTATCTAAGTGGGAAGTCCAACTTCTGGAAGACCTGAAATCAATCTTCCAGAAAGTCAGTATTCTACAATATGTCAGAACAACCTCAGTCAGTGACAATCAAGTATCTGGTACATGATACAAAAATGGCCAAATAGACTCAGGAGTTCACCAACTGGACAGTAGCAGGGAGACTTGTAATAACCAAGTGTAGTCTAGTAAATCATTAACCTCCAAAGGTTTCTTCCTCATTTAAATCTAGAATGTCTGCACGGAAGGTCCTATATTAGCATATGATGGAAAAAATTAGTTTAAATAAAAAGATGCAGTTTTGATATTTTCTGAACACTGAAAGAGTGGAGGTTAAATGCACCACCATGAGGAGGGCATTGCACAGCCAGGAGCCATGAAAGAAAATGTCTTCTCCAACCTATCAGACAGACCTTATGGGAAGCAGAAACAATTTGAAAAGACCTCTGCTGCTGATTGAAAAACTAGCACTGTTCATCATGACAGATCCTAAGGTGATTAGCATTTTAATTGTCAACACCAACTTAAAATATATCCAGATTTTTCAGTATACAGGCATCATATAATTCCCATAGTTAACAATACAATAGTACGTTTTGCACCAGCTGCAATTTCTGGACAATTTTCCAGGGAGCCATCTGTAGAAAGTGTCAATGTAGTTAAGTAAGCAAGGCATAGATAACTGCTAACAGATCTGCTCAGGAATTTTATTTTATTTTTTATTTACCAGTATTTATTACTTTGTTTTCCTATTTCCTTTATTATGTTTTATAAGAAACTCAAGGTGGCTGAGTTATGTATACATGATACATAATTCCTTCCTTCTTCTATTTTCCACATACCAACAGGCCTGTGAAGTGAATTGGGCTAAGAAAGAGTGAACTCAACTGGCTTTCCTAATGTGGGGCTAGAACTCACAGTCTCCTGGTTTTAATCACTACATGAAATTGGCCTAGTACTACATCAGTCACAGTTGTGCTAATGTACTCTGAACCACAAACACAGTAATAGTAGGGCAGTCAAAGAAAACTTTAAAACCCTGAATCTGCTGTGTCTGAAGAGTATAATCTTTTCCAGAATAGGCTTCACTTCAATTGTTCATCAAACAATTTTCTTCTTACCAATAGCTTCTCACTTCTAGAATATCTGAATGTAATTTTAGCTTCTACTCACTCATTCAACCTAATAATAATATTAGTTAGCCTTCAAAGATTATAGTTGCTTCCTTGCAATTGGTGGGGGAAGTAGACCTGGGTATTATCAGCACCCAGATATTCATGCTTTCATTTAATTATCTCCTTCGGAATGATTAGCTACCCTACATAATCAGATGGGTTGCCAGGAATGAAGTTTTAACAACTGCCTTTATGTATGATCAACAATATTTCATCTAATATTTAATGGAAGGTTGACATTGACTTCTCTGGGAAGAAGAGAAGCTAAATCACTCATAGCATTGAAGCAATACGTAAATATGCAGCAGTATGTAGCTAAAGTCCTAGTCCCCAGGACTTTGACTACAGAGATATGAGGACTTTAGACCTGAAGAACCCATGTCAAGCCATTTTATGCCAATACAGTGACAGATGAAAATAAAGCAAAACAAAAACCTCTTCCTCACCACAAATAGAAGTACATACTGTTGGATGCCATTTGGTCTTGATTAAATTGCTTATGGAAACCATGGTTTTAATATGCTAATTTACATTCATGTATAAGTAGCCACTCCAGTTTTAAGGCTTAGTAGCATGTATGAAACTAGCTAATGGAGATCTATTCAATGAACCATAGTGAAGCATATGGTTTGTAGCATAACTTTGTGCATTGTGAATGAACTCTTTAACAGCCTTCTTCCCTAAAGGTTCAGATAGTTCTTGACTTTATAAGTATAATTGAGCCCTCGATTTTGGTTGTAGGTCATGGCAGTCGTAAAGCAGGTCACCATTTGATGAGATTGGATACATGATCTTTTTTGTTGCAGATATTATGTGAGCAACTGTGGTTGTAAAGTGAACACTACAGTTTTTAAGCAAACCCGTTGTTACGATAGGGCCGGTTTTGATGGAAACTGAAAGTAAATGCCAGTTTCCATCAAATATATCATAAATCAATGCAGGCTAGTTGCTAAGTGCCCAAAATGTGATAATGGAACTGTGATGGGGAAAAGTGAAGTAAGTCCCATTTTCAGCATCCACTGTAACTGGTCATAAATTGAGGACTACCATTTTAATCTATTTAATCAGCATTCCCAGTTTTATGCTCTTTATTACAATTGCTATGATTCCCAGCTATTATATCCAGATTCATATATCCAGAGAGTGTCAGAGAACATAATATTATCTAACAGAACCAGCTTAACACTTAACTAACATCTAGAATCTCAAAGTCTATGCATAGAAGTTGGAGTACTACTGACTCACCGATCTTGCAGGCGCACATGTTTCTTAACTTCCTGATTGCTGTGGGTAGCCTTATCCATTCTCAGCCTCGTTTGCTTCTGCAGAATGCAGAAACTATGATTTCTCAGACATGCTGAACAGGCCAGTCCTGGGCTCTGCTAGCAAGGATTTGTTGAACTTAGGTAAGAGAGGCCAGGAAGCACAGGAAGAATGCAGCTCAATGAACCCATGGCCCCAGGAAAGCACCTAGAAAACATTCAAGCAAATTGATAATTACTAAGAACTTCACCGTCTTACTATCATGCATAAACCCCAGATACAGCAAGCCCCATTTAAATCAGTCATATCATAGCCTTGTACAGAAGAAGCCACCTAGCTTGGTGTTCTTGAAAATTGTTGAAAAAGCCAAAGGAGAGAAAAATATGCAATTTGGTCCAACAAGTTTGTTTGGGAGAAATCAAAAGCCCACTGAATAAAATGGATACTCCTTGTTTGAGGCTATTGAGGCTACTGTTTGAGGCTCGTGAACAGAGGAGACTCTTCCCTTAATTCTTTACTCCAGATATATGAAGGCTGGGAGAATACTACGCATTGTTCTTTGTCCCATATTTTGCAGCTTTGTTCCCCATCTTCATATTCCCAAGAATATTTCTCACCCTGAAACTGAGATTTTCTGCCCTTTCCCAAAAATTAATTCCTCTCTCACCTCATGCTGCCAGTAACTTCATCATCTCTAAGATTTTAAACAGAGTCTGTGGCTCTAGAAGATGTACATGCAGAGTGAAAAGAAAGTGAATACAGGAAATTCCTTATCTCTGAGGCTGGTGGTTGCTCTTTGACACTTCCTCCTCTTGCTCCACCCTTACAGCCACCCACACACATTCTGGCCACAACTTCACAGTTCCTTCCACAGATACCTTCAGCTTCTTGGTGAACTTTTGCAAGGCTGTCTGGACAGTTAGACCCCCCCACCTGTTCTTGCTTTAGGATTATCTGATATTTCTGTAATTTTTTACAACTAAGAATGTAGTAATTCACTTTGTATTCTTATTTCAGCCTAGAATGTAATGCCACTCTATTGACAAAAATATAAATCCCTGACTATAAGCTATTGAGCTTTATGATATAATAGGAAGCAGCATTTTAAGTGTGTGTGATTTCATAATCATACGATTCTTGTGAAGTCTGCAGTAATAGCTCCCCTCTGATATCCTCCCTTTACCCTCTATGAGAGGCTTAATTCCCTAGAGATTTATATTTGTTGGAGCAATTTTAAAATCATGGCATTTAAAAGTCATGGCATTTTTTAGTATAAAAATATTCTGTGTGTATTTCAACTGGTTATTTTGTATTGATCTACAAAAAGCCATATTGGAGAAGGTTGAGCTAGATAACCTAAATGCAAAGGAAGTCCTTGTATTACACATTAATACAATTGGGCAACAGAGTTTCAGTTGAAAACTATCACAATGCACAACTGTTGCAGATGATTATTAGGAAGCCTCTTTCTACTGTAAGCAATGAAGCATAGGCATTTCAACAAGCTATAGCTCTTTAAAAAGGACATTGGCAAAAAATATTCAGCTGACAAATGTGCTGGAAAATATATCAAACAATATATTTTAAAAAAAGAGGATTGTATAACATTTTGGGGAATCTTCCCTGCCAATGCAACCCATTCTGAATATATAGTAAAAGTGAAAAATCTTCAAATTAAGCTCACAAAAGATTATGGGAAAATCTCCTATGTATATTTAAGTGGGTAGGAATAGAGTCTGAAAACAAAAACCATCACAATAATTGAAAACAGTTTTATGCTGGATACCCAGGAAGCTAATTGTGAATTACAGGCATTATAATTCTAGAATTCAAAAACTGCCAAGTGACATGAGGATTTGGAGGACTAGGCAATGTGCATCAAAAAGCAGCGGTTTGGGCAACAAAATAATCAAATCATACTATCCAAAGACTCTCTTAAAATATCAGGTCCTTTGTTTGTAAAGAAAAATATGGTGATCTTTTGTTCTTTAACACTGATTACTGTATGCTGATCATCTGTGGCAATTTTGCCAGAAAGAGTAATATTAGCTATGCCTGATAAATTTTCTGTTGATGGACAATTTCAAGTGCTTCCATTGAGAATTGTTATCTTCACTCAGAAACTGACACCCAGAAACTGACACCCAGAAACTGACATTCAAAGAGACAATGGCTTCAAAGCAAGGACTATATTCCCAACAATTTTCATACAGAAGATGTAAAATGAAATTCTGTAAAATGAAATTTTATGCAGCTACCTTGATTGCAACTTTAACAATACAGAAAATCTCAAAAAGAAAGAGGTGAATATTGGAAAACCCTTCCTTAACTGTGACTTGAGGAAAAGGGGAACACTTTTTGTTTTGTAAATTTAAAATATAAAAAGACTACTCCATTTTTTACATTTTGTTTTATTCTGTGCATATTATGGACCATAGATCAGTGGTGGGATTCAAATTTTTTTTAGTCAGGGTTCTGTGGGTGGGGCTTGATGGGCATGGCAGGGGAAGGATACTGTAAGATCTCCAGTCAGGTGGTATTTGCCAGTTCTCTGAACGACTAAAAATTTCTGCTCCTGGTTCTCTAGAACTGGTCAGAACCTGTTGAATACCACCTCTGCCATAGATGTTTAAAATTATGGGAAGGTTTTCTCTGACCTCTTAACATTTGAATTAAAAAAAACAACACCTTAAAGGTTTTTTTAAAGTTGATTCACAAACCTTCGGCTTCAAAGTTTGTATAAAGAGATCTCAGCATCTATAAAAAATGATATTGTATTCCTTGGGTGAAACTCCTTTATATACATACAGCTAAGTGACATAGTGCAGCAGGTTTCAATCTGCATAATACTTTTTACAGAAATAAAAGACAGTTTTTAATTCAAAATGTCAGTTTGAAAGCAGATTAACAAATTGTATCCTGTAATATGGTATTCTTCAAATTAAATATACAAATAAAATTAAATGTGGTTTGTAATAGTGATTGAAATGGGCATATTTAATCATATAAAAATCATACATTAAGACTTTATGCAGGAATCATTTAAATCAATTACTTATGGCAAGAGTGTTCCTTGACAATCTCCACTTAAAGTTGGTGCAAAATGCAGTGGCCCACATGGTTTTGTGCAGACCCCAGTGTGCACATGTTTCACTTTCTTGCAGGAGTGCATTGGTTGCCAATTTGCTTCTGGGCACAATTCAAGATGCTGGATGTCACCTTTAAAGTCCTTTATGGCTTGGGACCAAGTTATCTGAGGGAACGTCTCCTGTCAGTCACATCCACCCGACCCATTACAGCGGGGAGATAGGGAATGCTGTGGGTCCCATCCCTGAGGGAGATACACCTAGTAGGACCAAGAAGAAGGGCCTTCTCTGTGGTGGCTCCCTCTCTCTGGAACATCATTCCCCCAGAGATTATAATGTTCCACTCTCTAATACTCTTCTGGAAGTCACTAAAGACGTTCTACCAGCAGGCCTAGGGAATCCAGAGCAGGATGGAGCCTATCAAATGGCTCATATGATCTGCTGTTGTTGGGCAGGGAGTGGGAGTTGGGGGGTGATTTTTTTTTATTTATTTCTCAGATTTTGTTCTATTGTATTTTATTAATTTGATTCTTCTTGTTAGTTTTTATTGTTTTTTATTTTAAATATGGTTTTACATTCTGTAAGCTGCCTTGAGTCGCCATGGGCGAATAGGCAGCAATATAAATTCAATAAATAAATAATAAATTTCTGAATAGAGACTAGAAATATCTAACACATAGTAATTATCAAAATGCTACTTGGTAAAATAAAAATCTTTTGTTTTACCCATAAATGAAAAGATCTAACTGGAAAAAACACTTGTCCACATTTTGGAATTTTGTTATACGGAACAGTATTGATGTATTAATTGATGATTTTCTCCGGAGTCAACAAATATAATATTGGATGTATTTGGAAATATTAATGTGCTTGCTGTTTTAAAATTCATCCAATGATATGCTGCAAATTCACTCTTTGAAAGAATTTAATAACAGACCATTTGAAAAAGCATACTCAAATTATGTTTACATCTCTACTTACAATATTGGCTAAATACTGGATATTTTTGCATAAATATGTTGCAAACTCTGAGGCTATGGCTGTAATTCCTTATTATATATTTATCAACAAACAAATCTCACATAGTCCAATTTAATTTGTTGTCATGTAGTATGAATTTATTTGGAGGGCTTTTAAACATAAATTCTTTGCCGCCTTCTCCACATCCCAAAGTGAGTATTTTTGAAAACTCAAAACGTTTCCAGAAAAAATGAATGGGATGTCAAAAAAATTCAAGGTGGCAGTTACAACCACATCACTAAGCTCCATCTCCTTTTTTATATATCTCAAGCGTGACATATATTAAAATGGATAAGTCTTTGATTACATAATTGCCATCTTGACTTTTTTGACACCCCCTGCAGAAAATCTCACAATAGCTCTGGTGTGTGATTGTTCTTGTTTATATACTGCCCAGAATCTGAATGATTGGGGTGGCCTAAATTGATTCCAATATATTTTCTATGCAGAATAAAACTGCTTCCCCATATGACTAAGGGCAATTTTGCATTGCAATCTAAGCTGCATGAACACATTGATTTAAAAATGTTTTTTTCCCTGCAAATGAAATTGTATTGTTTGGATTAAAGTGATTAAAGAGAACAATAAGAAGCATTATTTTTCACCAAAGTGATGATTCATGAAAAAAAAGTGATGATTCATGAAAACTAAAAATAAGCTCTTGAAAAACCTCTTATTTCTTTTGGGAATGCTGCATGGAGCATAAACCAGCACTTTAACGTTGTGGGAACCTGCTCTCTAATCTCTTATAATTTTTACTTTTAAGAAATAGCTGAGCATTTCTTATATTACTTAATGAATGAAACTTTGACTTCCTAATTATCTTAATATTAAACAAATGAGTCATATTTAAACTGCCTGCAGGTTGGATTTGAAAAGAGCTTTCTTCTAAAATTCAAATGCTGCAAGATAGAAATTGATTGGTTCACAATGTTCGTACAGCATTAACCAACAGTGCAATAATCAAACACAATAATCAAACACAACAGAGCAATAATCAAACACAACATTTATAGACTCAGATCCTTTCTAAGGGATGGAGGCAAAGAGAAACCTAACTTCCCTTTGAGTTTGGATTATAATTACCAGTAACAGGAAGTAAAATTTGCATTATGGTTGAAAAAGACAGAAAGAGCTAAGGAGATGGAAAAGGAAGTGGCTGAAAAATGTTTGTTTTGTCTGCTGCTAGCCTTTGCAAGCTCTTTGAAAAAGAAAACCTTTGCAAGAGCTGTCTTGGGACTCTTAATATTCCTGAGATCATTTCTGAGTTTGTTCAACAGAACAGAAGCTCTTTATTTCAGCTTGCTTTAAAAAGAAAAATAAAGGGGATGAATTTCAGAGTAGGAACTGCCCAGATGTGGATTGCTTAGTATGAAAGTATGGAATCAAACCAGAAGATGGAAATCGAATGCATTATTGGATTTTCTATTTTCTATTGGATTTTCTATTTCTATGCTCACTTGCATAGAATCCAACTGCACAAAAGAGAAAATATATCTCCTTACCCGGACCAGAAAATAGACATTTAGAGATGGAGTGGGGAGATCAATGTAGAAGAAGTCTGCCAAACTACGAAATGGATAGTTGTAATTTATATCTCAATATTTTCCTAGAAGAAAAGGGGCTTCATTGGAAGGGCTATACTTCTCCTTACAAGATCTAGTGAGATGTTTAAGTTCTGACTGAACAGCAAATTCCCAGACACCAAGTCTTGAAGAGATTTATAGGTTAATCAGCATTTTAAACGATACAGAGAAACCAACTGTCAACCAATACAGAGCTCACATAATCCATTATGTATTACTTACTCCCAACACCAATAGCCAATAAATATACAGGTTGTCATATTCTGGATCTGTCATAGTTCCCAAGTAGTCTTTGAAGACAACCCCCGTGTAAAGTGCATTGCAATAGACCAACCAGGAGGTAATGATAGTGAGAGTTACTACTGTAGCACTGTCCTCCTAGTCCATAAAATGTTGTAATTGGAGCATCAGCTAGAGCCAGGCAAATATTCTCCTTTTATACATGGCCTCCACTTGTACTTCAAGTAGGAGCCATTATTTCTAGAAGGATCTCCAAGTCAGGTGCTTCCTGCTTCATGGATGGCTTTTCCATTCAGAGGTAACGCTCGTATTAGCAAAGACACTCAACATACTAACAACAACTCTATCTTATTCTCCCATCAAGACTGTTATCTTCTATAGCTGACTAGTTAATAATTAACCCTGTCTCCCCCTCCTGCCATGCATCTATTCCCTCCTTCTCTATCTCCTGACAATAATTTTATTTTTGTTTGTATTGTCATTTTATTGAGTTGGAATATTTATACTTGACTAATCTAATATTTTTATGCTGTAAGCCACCCAGAGCCACTTCGCCATGAGATGGGTGGCAAACATTTTTTATAAATAAGTAATCAAGAACGCTGTCAGCTTTGGAAGCCATATTAACACCAGAAACTTCCACACTGCCACATTCCTGTGCTTGGGAAATTGGGAGAGGGGATTTTTAAAGTGTTAGACCTAATAGCATTCTTCTATTCGGTCAAGGTCATGTTATTCCTGCACCTGGAGGAAGAATGGTTGAAGTGATGTCTCTTGTTGGGACAGATAGTGATTGGGCCATGTGATTGACTGATGGGTGCAGGGGTTGGATTTTGATTTACTGAGGGAAAACCCGGAACTCTCAGATTCGTGTTTTCCCAGATGTGCCAGTATGACTTTTCCAATAAAAAGCAACTTTGAGAAAATGTGTCTTAGAGTTGCTGATTGGGATCTGTTTTTTCTGGAACGCTGACAATTGTTATAAGTTCTAAAACCCAAAATAGGATATTGATAATATCTCTCCTCCAGCCAAGAGTGATTATATAAAGTTGGGTATCATCAGCATAGCTATGATACTTTCCCCCAAAGATGAGCTCTCCCAAGAATTTCATACAGATTTTAAAGAATAGGGACAGGGATCCCTATTCCCCTGTCCACAATCCACAACTGGGCCTTGAGCCATTCAGAATCGAATTGTGGAAGTGGGAGGTGAGTGCACAAGTGTATATCCCCACTTGTGTGAGCAGGGGTGAGCATGTGTGCGCATGTTCCATTTCCATGAGCAGTGTGTGTGCATGCCCATCTAGCTGTGCAAATGGAACTGGATGTGTGCACTTGCCTGTTGCAAGGTGGAAAGGTTGGGGAACTCAGCCCTATAGCACTCAACATAGCAAAAGCCATTGCGTCAACCTTTCCTTCTCCACCATCACAGGCTAAAACTGTTCACTGATGGAGGTAGCCCACTGCCAAACAATGCTTCTAATCTCCAGCAGATGTTCCTGTAAGACACCAATGTTGATAATACTAAAAAATTACTTCTTTATTTATTTTATCGATTTCCTACATTTATAATTTTTATAAAAAACTGAAGGCAACAAACATGTCTAACATTCCTTCCTCCTCCTATTTTACCCACAACAGCAGCCCTGTGAGATGAGTTGGGCTGAGAGAAAGAGAGTGCCTAGCTCAAAATCACATAGCCAGCTTTCGTGTCTGAGGGAGGACTAGAACTCACCGTCTCCTGGCTTTTAGCCTCCTCCCTAAATAGTTAGTGTCCAACCTGAAGCATCTTTATTTTAATTTTTTCTTCTATTTTCACAGAGTATTTGTAATGCTTTTCATTGAATATCTTCAAAATCAGTTATCTTCTACCCTGTTTATATTTTTCGGAATTTGTACTGTTGGAAGAAATATCTATCTGGTTCATTTCCAAGCCAGGAGAAAGACATTGGAAACGTGGAAGTTGCTTGGAAAGATGGTTTAATGATGAAGCAGAACCACATGGGTTCTGGTGCAGCTGACCACATGGAGTTGAGAGTGGGGGGTATTTATATCTACTCTTGGGCTTTGCACTTGAACTTCCTGTTACTGTACAAGAACGTATTCTATTGGCTGTTGTAGGGGTTATATGGGATCACAGCTGGCTCTGTAGGTTGTCTGAGCTAAATTTGTTTGGCATTGACATTGGGCAATTCTTATTATGGCTGAGGGATAATCCTACCTTTATGGGATCTAGGGTGAGTGTATTTGCTTATGAAAAGACCTATCTATCTCTTTATCTATTAAGGCTAGGTCCCACTGGCCGACGGACACAAAACGTATCATAAAGGACACAGCGGATGAGCAAAATTTCGGGGTGGCTCCATCGTCATCCGCTCTAAAAAGTGGCGAAAATTTGCATAAACAGAACGGAAAAGAATGGAAAAGAACAGAGGTGGGTAGTATTTAGCAGGGATGTTAAACGGATGTTCATAGGAAGCCTAGCGGATGAAAGCGGATGGAAGCGGATGACACCTCCGAAGGGGTTCTGGGGGAGAATTTCAAAGCTGACGCATAGCAGAAGGGGCATATGCATAGCGGATGAAGTGGATGCATCACGGATGCCTATAGGAAACAAAGGGGATGCCGCGCGGATGTATATCAGATGCAAAGCGTTCACTGTGCATGCGGGGAGTATGAATTGCATCAGCTCCGTGGATATAAAAGGATGCAGCACACACGCAGTCAGCATACAGGGGAAAGACGTGCCGGAGGGAGGAAGAGGCAAGGGAAGGAGAAGGGAGAGAGAAAACAGTACACTGTTTCCGAGGAGCATGAGGATGAGGTGCTGGAATGGTTGAGGGAGAATGAGTACCTCTGGAGAAAGGGCCATGGACTGTATCAGGACACCAAGAAGAAGCAGGCAGCTTGGAGAGACAAGGCAGAGAGCGTGGGGTACACTGCAGAAGTACTCCTTGGATGGTGGAAGCACATGCACACCTGGTATGGCAAGCAACACCTCAAGAAATCCGGGCAACCACTGTCAAGCTCACTGACCAGGAGATGTACATCATGGTCAAGTGCAATTTCCTGGAGGGTGAGATCCACCACCGAGGAGCAGCCCTTCTGAGACCCCTCTCCCACAGACAGCCCACAACAGCCAATCCTCTTCCAGCCAGGAGCCAGCTACCCTCTCCAGGCAGGTGTCTTCAGAGGGCCCCACAGCAGAGACCCCCCCCCGACAGCTGCACTCCCCATGCTGGCGGACTTGGAGGATCCCTTGGAGAATGATGCCCTGCTGTCACAAATGGAGGAAGAAGCAGCAGCCACCAGAAGCCAACCCACTTCCACCCCCACCCCCAGCTCCAGAGGATGCAGGCAGAGAGGCAGACTGGAGGGCCAGGACCACAGTGTGCTGTTGGAGATCAGGGACACAATGAAGACCAGCACAGAACTTCTCTCTCAGATGGTCCACTTGGACAGAGCATCCTTAGGCCGGAACACCTTCATCATCTACATGAGCCAGACCCTGAGGGACCTGCCCAAGGCCCAGTACCAGGTGATGAAGCAGAAGATAACAGCACTTCTGCACAACCCTCAAGGCCCAGCTGAAGCCGCTCCTACCCAGTCCAGGTCTGTTCCTCCACCCCAGGCAATGTCACAGCCCTTCCACGGCTTTCAACAGCCCCTCACCTACCAAGGCTACGACTACCAGGACTTCCCACAGCAGAAGGAGAACTTCCCAGTCCAGGCCCAGGTTCACTGGATGCCACAGACGCCAGTCCTCACCCATCTGCAGACCAGACAGCCCCACTACACTCCTCCTTCCTCCACCCCACAGCCAAGATTGTCAATGGACAATCTGTCATCAGTATTGGGCCTGACATCTCAAGTCCTTGATGAAGGGCCTCTCAACTTCACGGGACTGAATCAGCTCTCGGATAGCTTCCTGAACACAACACCACCTGTTGTACCCTCAGGGCCAAGTACCCCAATGGTGCCTCAGACCAGCACGCAAGCCACAGCCACCTCCACAGTCCCTGCCCACTTAACAGCTGAGACCATGGACATGACTCAGAGTGACTGAGAATAGTGTCAGAGACTGAGTTGTTTACTTGTTACATTTATCTTTGCTTAAGACACTTTACTTGGTTCATTTTGCTTATTTAATAAAGTCAAAAGTTTACCTAAGAAAGTTAATAAAGGATATCTTTGCTTAACACACTTAATTTACTTGGTTCATTTTTTTTACTTAATAAAGTGTTGGTGAAAACTTTGAAGAAATGGTTTAATGGTTTAAAAATGGTTAAAATAATGGTTATCCCACAAGTTTTGCATGCTTGTGGGATAGATAAGGATAGTTGTGGGATAGATAAAGCTCCAGTGCAACCATAGTGGGACTGTATGGTCCACCATCCCAGCGATCCAGATGATTTTCTCCCCCTTTTTATGGAAAATATAGGTTGTCCGCTAGGTGTCCTTCTACATACTCTAGACATACTGCAGACATCCTAAATATACGAGATACATCCCAGATCCAAACGTTTTGTCCGTCTATTTCAGTGCTACTAACGCTGTGTAGACGTTCCATGTACCTTTTGTTTCCTCCTTCTTTCCGTTTTCAGCTGCAGCGGATTGAGTTGAGGGGATGGCCAGAGGATGAAGAGAGGATACAGCAGACATTTAACGGATGATAACAGACATAGAACGTTTGTTGCCTGTATATGTCACGGATGTACATCGTACGCGGCGGAAAGTTTATCCATTAACAAAGTTTTGTGCAGCTCAAAACTTCTTGAGCAGATGAAATCGCAGTGGACGGATGCTCGACAGATAGAGCATATGAAACACGTATGCAGTGAGTACACAACGGATGCATAGCGTTTTGCAACGGATGGCAAGCTTTTTTAAACATTTTACATCCTCTTTGCATCTGTAAGTACAGTGGGACAGGGCCTTTAAGTGTTGAGGGCTATTAAGAAAGAGTATGCTTTCCAAGAGTATGTTTCTCCATTTCTCCCTTTAGGGAACTATAATATTCTGTCTTTTTAAATATTTCCTAAAAATATTCATTCTTCTAGGAGAAGGGTAGGTGCTAACTTTCTACAATACTGACGCTAGTATATGATGAACAGATTCTTAGAAAGTAGATTTGCTTGCCAATGTTTCAGAAAGAGGGAATAAAAATAAAGGGTGAAAATTGCAGAAAAGAATATTTTTTCTAAACTTTAGAAGAAATGTCTTAAGGGGTGAAATCTGTCAACAGCAAAAGAGCTTAAAAGTGTGATTTCAAACCAGAGACTATTTGTGAGTGTGGTGGTTACATTTCAGGAATCAGTAATGGTGAGGGAAGGGGTGGGACTAAATGATACTTCCAAGTCTTCTAAAACGTCTCTGCAAAATCTTTACAAAGCTAAATTTGACTGTAAAAAAGTCTATTTTTATGCCAACTTTTTGTAATTCCATCTTTGATTTTTGGCATGTATTCAAAGATCTTTCTGATCATCTCAGGAAATGTATGTCTACATGTCCAAAGCACATACCGTATATAGTGTCATCCATGCTATTGTTCTCCAGTCACTCAGGCATTCTGAAATGCTATATTATATTATAACTTGTAATGTATTTCATTGCCAGTATTGTTTCTTGAGTTTTCCAGTACTTCTTCCAGCCTTTCTTCACACCAATCCAGAGAGAGAGAGAGAGAGAGAGAGAGAGAGAGAGAGAGAGAGAGAG
>BLBF01000041.1:1809655-1828399 GCA_015471245.1 Laticauda colubrina
AGATAGATAGATAGATAGATAGATAGATAGATAGATAGATAGATAGAGACAGACAGACAGACAGACAGACAGACAGACAGACATCAGTCACTTTTTAATTTGAACTAAAAAGCTGTGTACATTGTATACCTTATTATACAAAGATGTAAATATTCCACATAATTTTATTTTTGCTGAGTTGAAAAATGGACTTGCATAATATTGCTTATCCCTAACGAATAGTATGATAAGTATGTGTTTGTAATGTTTTCTTTAAAACCTGATCATTTAGTCAGCAGACTCAATGTTGTTTACACCAGTGTTTCTCAATTTCAGGAACTTTAAGAAGTATGAATTTCAACTCCCAACATGCTGGCTGGGGGATTTTGGAAACTGAAGTCTACACATCTTAAAATTGCCAAGGCTGAAACAATACTAATCTACACTAATAGGCAGCAATTTTCTTTGGTTCCAACTATTCCCAACTCTAATCTGGAAAAACTGGAAAATTAACTTGGGATGCTCTGATTGTAACACATCTTGCTCTGACAGCTATTGGCAGAATGTAGTAAAATTACTCACTAAGTACCTATGATGTTTCTCTTCTACTTAAGGCTAGGTCACACTGGCCGACGGATGCAAAACGTATGCAAAAAGGACACAGCGGATGAGCAAAATTTCAGGGGTGGCTCCATCCGTTGTTATCCACTCTCAAAAGTGGTGAAAATTTTCATAAACAGAACGGAAAAGAACGGAAAGGAACGGATGGGGGTAGTATGTAGTGAGGATGGTAAGCGGATGTTTGTAGGAAGCCTAGTGGATGACAGCGGATGGAAGTAGATGACACATCCCCAGGGCTTCCGGGGGAGAATAGCGAAGCAGACGCGTAGTGGAAGGAACGGATGCGTAGCGGATGACATGGATGCATCACGGACGCCTATAGGAAGCAAAGCGGATGCATAGCGGATGTATAGCGGATGCAAAGCGTTCACTGCGCAACACGGGGAGGATGAATTGCGTCAGCTCCATGGATATAAAAGGATGCAGCTCGCAAGCAATCACCATTCAGAGGAAAGACCTGCTGCCAGAGACATCTTGCAGGAACACCATGGTTCATCAGTCAGGGAAGAAGAGGAAGCCTGTGCCTACTCCTGCCAGACCTGGCAAGAAGGACAGAACCACCATCCCACCCCCTGGCGCTGACTCTGAAGCTGCTGGTGCTTCTGCTGGTACTTCTCCTTCTGCTGGTGCTGCTGGTGCTTCTCCTGCTCCTGCTGCTGCTGGTGCTGCTGGTGGTGCTGCTGGTGGTGCTTCTCCTGCTGCTGGTGGTGCTACTGCTGGTGCTGCTGCTACTGCTATTGCTGCTGCTGTGGTAGACCAGCCCCAAGGCCCTCAAAGCCTTGCTGCTGAAGGCCCTGAAGCCTCTGCCAGAGGGAGGAAGAGGCAAGGGAAGGAGAAGGGGGAGAGGAAACAGTACTCCATTTCCGAGGACCATGAGGAGGAGGTGCTAGAATGGCTGAGGGAGAACGAGTACTTGTGGAGAAAGGGCCACAGACTGTATCGCGACACCAAGAGAAAGCAGGCAGCGTGGAGAGACAAAGCAGAGAGCCTGGGCTACACTGCAGAAGTACTCCTTGGATGATGGAAGCACATGCACACCTGGTATGGCAAGCTGCACCTGAAGGAATCTGGCCAGGCTGCTGTCAAGCTCACTGACCGGGAGATGTACGTCATGGCCAAGCGCAGCTTCCTGGAGGGTGAGATCTGCCACCGAGGAGCAGCCCCTCTGTCAACAATCTCCCTCAGACAGCCCACAGATAGCCACTCCGCTTCCAGCCAGGAGACAGCTACCCTGTCCAGGCAGGTGTCTTGGGGGGGGGGCCCGACAGAGACCCCCCCGACAGCTGCACTCCCCATGCCAGAGGACGTGGAGGATCCCCTGTTTCAAATGGAGGAAGAAGAAACAGTAGCCAGAGACCAACCCACACCCACCCCCAGCTCCATCTCCACAGAAAGCAGGCAGAGAGGCAGACCGGAGGGCCAGAGCCACACTGTCCTCTCGGAGATCAGGGACACAATCAAAATCAGCACAGATCTTCTCTCTCAGCTGGTCCACAGCAACATACCATCATCGAACTGCAAGCCCTTCATCACCTACGTGAGCCAGACCCTCATGGACCTGCCCAAGGCCCAATACCAGGTGATGAAGGAGAAGATAACAGCAATGCTGCACCACCCTCCAGGCCCAGCTGAACCTGCTCCAACCCACTCCAGGACTGCTCCTCCACCCCAGGCGATGTCACAGCCATTCCACGGCTTTCAACAGCCCATCACCTACCAAGGCTACGAGTACCAGGACTTCCCACAGCAGAGGCAGACCTTCCCAGTCCAAGCCCAGGTACATCGCATGCCACAGATGCCTCACCTCGCCCAGCTGCAGAACAGACAGCCCCACAACACTCCTCCTTCCTCCACCCCACAGCCAAGCCCATCAACAGAAAATCTGTCATCAGTATTGTGCCTGACATCCCAGGTACTTGATGAAGGGCTTCTCAACCTCACGGGACTGAGTCAGCTCTCTGAGAGCTTCCTGACTAACTGTCTTAAGTAAACTGTATGACTTTATTAAAAAAGCAAAATGAACCAAGTAAAGTGTCTTAAGCAAAGATAAAGTGAACAGGTAACAACACAGTTATCCTGACAGTTATCCTGACTCTCTGAGAGCTTCCTTCCAGCTCTCTGAGACCATCCCCTGTTGTACTCTCAGGGCCAAGCACCCCAATGGTGCCTCAGACCAGCACTCCAGCCACAGCCACCTCCACAGTCCCTGGCCGCTCGACAGCTGAGACCATGGACATGCCTCAGAGTGACTGAGAATAGTGCCAGAGACTGAGTTGTTACCTGTTCACTTTATCTTTGCTTAAGACATTTTACTTGGTTCATTTTGCTTTTTTAATAAAGTCATACAGTTTACTTAAGACAGTTATTAATAAAGGTTATCTTTGCTTCACACACTGGGTTCGTTTTTTTTTACTTAAGAAAGTGTTGGTGAAAACTTTGAAAAAATGGTTAAGCCTTTGCATGCTTGTGGGATAGGTAAGGATAGTTGTGGGATGGGTAAGGATAGTTGTAGGATAGGTAAGGATAGCTGTGGGATAGGTAAGGATAGTTGTGGGATGGGTAAGGATAGCTGTGGGATTGATAAACCTCCAGTGCAAGCATAGTGGGACTGTATGGTCCACCCTCCCAGCTGCCACACATATGGCCCTTTTTTATCAATAACAATTTATTCATTGCTCAACACATTTCAAAATAAACAAAGCTATTTATTAATGCCCTATTCATTGTAGGGCCACTCAACATACATGGCACAATCTCATCAGTGTCATGAGACAGACTCAAGAAAGCATCCATTAACCATCTACCATCCTGTCTTGCCACTCCACTGCTCCAGCTGGGGAGTTGCACCAGAGTTTCAGGAGGTTGCGCTGCTTCTTCCCTTCACGTGAAGCTCTGTTGGGGCCTTGTACATCCACAGTGTCTATCAGGTTTCGTCCTTGCCTCTATTCACCAGGCTCCATGTCCCCATTCCCTTGTTGACGGTCCACAAGCCTGTTCTACAACACTGGGTAGCGGGTGCTCATGAGATTGTGCAGGATGCAGCAAGCTTCCACGATGCTCCTCACAGTCTGTGGGTGATACTGTATGGTGGTGAGAAGTACCTGGAACCTATTGGCCAGGATGCCAAAGGCGTTCTCCACCACCCGCCTTGTCCTGGACAGCCTATAGTTGAAGATCCTCTCTTCACGGGTGAGGCATCTGGAAGTGTAGGGCTTCATGAGGTAGGTTCTGAGGGAGAAGGCATCATCACCCACGATGAAGTAGGGCACATCTTATGTGTCATTGGGTAGGGGGTCTGGATCTGGAAAACCCATGATGAGGTTGCGTTCCAGCCCATCCTTGAGGTGACTGGCGTTGTATACCTGGCTATCTGAAGCTTGGTCAACCTGGTTCTCAGATGCTCAACAATTTCATCAAACATGGCTGGTGGCATCCTCATGAAGTGCTGGAATGCACGAGTGTCTTCATTCCTCAGCTCCATCATCAGCTTGTCATACAGTACAAACTCCACTCTTCTCCCAATTCTTAGTCGGACCCACACAGCTCCTGGACATCTCCTTCTTCTCCTTGCATAGAAAAGGTGAAACAGTCTGAACAGGGCTTGGTTCTGGTGTTGAATGATCGCAGCTACCATAAGGACGGTGTGATGATCCATGGTGGAGATCAATGGATGATGTGGAAGAGCAAGACCAAGGGTGAAGAGGTCTGTACACCACGGCTGCTGGACTGATAGTGAGATCCAAGTGATTTCCTCCCCCTTTTTATAGGAAATATCGGTTTTCCGCTAGGTGTCCTTCCACATACTCTAGGCATACTCCAGACATCCTAAATATCCGAGATACGTCCCATATACAAACGTTTTGTCCGTTTTAATGCTTTATATACGAGATGCATCCCCTTACATCCTTTCTATTTCCATGCTACTAACACTGTGTGGACTTTCTGTGTACCTTTCACTTCCTCCCTCTTTCCATTTTCAACTGGAGTGGATGTGAGTTGCGAGGATGCCCAGAGGATGCCGAGAGGATACAGCGGACATGTAATGGATGACAACAGACATAGAACGTTTGTTGCCTGTATGTGTCGCAGATGTACATCGTACGTGGCGGAAAGTTCATCCACTCAAAAAGTTTTGTGCAGCTCAAAACATTTTGAGTGGATGAAATAGCAGTAGATGGATGTTTGATGGATAGATCGTATGAAACACGTATGCAGTGAGTACACAACGGATGCATCGCGTTTTCCAATGGATGGGAAGCTTTTTTGTCCATTTTACATCCTCTTTGCATCCGTTGGTGCAGTGGGACATGGGCTTTAAGAGGGCCTCTCTTACATATATGGGCTGGGTTACCAGCCACCACAGTACAGTCTCAAATTCCAGGGACTCTGCTATCCAAACTGCTTCCCTTGTCCAGCTAAAGAGATGATTGTTTCATGTTTATTTATGAAACACATCTCCTCTGAAGGACAGCAAAAAAAAAAAAAAGACATGAGGAGGGACCATCACACAATGTTGGAGAAAAGGAAGAGACAGGAAAACAGTTCTTAACAAAAATTGTCAAAAAATTTTGACACGGAATTCTGGGGAAGAAGTGGCTAACTGAAGATGGTTTTGCAAAAAGCACAGCTGAAGAATTGTAGTGAAATGAACAGGCAGCAAGTAAACCAACACTTTGTAATTTATTTCACCTACAAGTGCTCCAGATAGTTTCTTCTTTGTAAGACAGCAGTCTCTGGGGGCATTTAGAGCTTTGGAGAAATGAGTGAATAGTTCAACCTATGATGGTGCTTTTAAAATGATATTGGGTTCATATCAGAGGTAGTATTCAATTGGTTCGCACCGGTTCAGGTAAACCAGTAGCGATGATTTGGTGTGGTTCACTGAACTGATGGCAAACCCTGGCTGGCCACACCCCCAACCCGGTCAGCCCGGTCACTCACTTGTCCCAGTCACTTTCCTAGCTTTCCCTGCCATGTGGCGGCTGTAGCACAGCTTGGGTGGATGTCCCAGGGCTGCTGCCCATGCACACTGCATGTGCAGCTGCTACACATGCAGTGCTCATATGCAGCAGCCCCAGGACATCCATCCGCCTGCCTGCCCTCCTGAAGCACTTTTTCTTCCTTTTCCCAGTAGATGCGCCTCTTCCAGCAGGTGAGTGAGTGGATATTCCAGGGATCCTCACTCCCCTTGTGAGATGACTGCGGCTGCTGCATGCTTTTTTTGATGCGGCTGCAGTCCAGCAGTCGCACTGAAAAAGTACGCCCTGTTCTGTGTGTCGGGCCTGGTAAGTCCAAGCATCCGGCACATAGAACAGGGCAGCATTGAACCATTGGAGAAGCAGAGCAAAGCAGAGATCAGTAGCCACCTCTTTCACAGCACAAAAATACTCCCTGAATCAGCTGGCTGGTCTTCTCTTTCTCCACCTGTTTGTTTTGTATGACCGAGGAGGAGGAGATCAGCTGGCCAAAGGGGCAGCTGCTGGAGGCAACTTTTTTCAGTCTCCAGTTGCCTTTTTAGCACAGAAATCCTTCCCGAATTGGCCGGCTGGTCTCCTCCTCCTCAGCCATATAGAACAAGTAGGCAGAGAAGGAGACGACCAGACGACCGATTTGGAGAGGATTTCTGTGCTGAAAAGGCAACTGGAGGCTGAAAAATAGTCACCTCCAGCAGTTGCTCCTTTGGCCAGCTGATCTCCTCCTCCTTGGCCATACAAAACAAACTGGCGGAGAAAGAGATTTGCTCCTTCTCCCCAGGGGAAAGGAAGAAAGGCATTGGTGCAGCATGCTCAGGCCTCCACTGTCCCCCATTACCGCCACCTGCTTTTTGCTTTCTCATGCTGTCCACTGCTCTATAGCTCACCAGATCATTTTGTCCCAGTCAGACCAGGTGTGTGTGTGTGAGAGGGAGAGGGAGAGGGAGAGAGAGAGAGAAAGAGAGAGAGAGAGAGAGAGAGACAGCCTTGGGGAGGGCGGGGGGAGACTGGCCACTGAACTAAGTGCCAAGACATGATTTGTGTTTCCATAGCAGTGCAAAGCCATCGTCCTTAAGCAAATGATAGTGTGTCCCCCACTTGCTTTTCTGGGCTTTCTCGCACCTCTTTTCCTCCTTTCCCCATTCTGCATCTTTGGCGCTTGTCCCAGAGGTGGAAAGAGCCAGAGAACCAAGTAAGTCACCTAGACTATCATTCCTGTCCCCTTAGCCCTATTTCTATCTTGCCGCCGAAGGCCGGACCCAATGCAAAATGCACATAGCCTCAGTGCCCTGAGTCTGTCTTGGGGCATTTACACGGCCCTTGTGGCATTGCTGCAATGGGCATGCATGAGGTTTTAGCTCCTTGGAGGTTACCGGCTTTCCCGGCTTCCTGTGCCCCATTTTCTGGGAGTCAGTGGGGCTGCAGACAATGCAAGGCTCTCCTCTCTATCGGGGAAGGGAACCGGGCTGTGGGGTCCTGCTGCAGCCAAAGGAGAAAGTGGCATCGGGGTTTTTGTGAAGGGAGGAAACTTGAAGCATTTTGTTTCCTGAGAGAAGCTACTGGTGGCAGAGTACTCTGACCGGGAGGGTGGGATCCCGGCTGCCTCCAGTAGCAGCGCCCGCTGCAGCAATGCCTCATCTGCCCTCCCAACCAGGTGTGTGTGTGTGTGTGTGTGTGTGTGTGTGTGTGTGTGTGAGAGAGAGAGAGAGAGAGAGAGAGAGAGAGAGAGAGAGGAAGGGAGAGAAAAAGAGCAAGCAAGAAAGAGAAAAATAGAGAAGAAAGAAAGAAAGAAAGAAAGAAAGAAAGAAAGAAAGAAAGAAAGAAAGAAAGAAAGAAAGAAAGAGAAATAGGAAGGAAAGGGGGAGAGAGAAAAAACTATGTGCTATTATTTGTAATTGACAAGGAATGGCTGGGAGGGGAGGGGCCAGGCAAGACACCCCTTGATGTGAGTGACCTTGAGTTGGCCATAGCCACCCAGTCACATGGCCACCAAGCATGCCCCCATCACATGACCACCAAGCCACGCCCATCAAATAAGCCACACCCACAGAACCAGTAGCAAAATTTTTTGAATCCCATCACTGGTTCAAACATACTTCTTTTTCGAATCAATTTTGGAAATTACTTGTTACTATTCAACTATGAGGAACCTTTGGATTGACAAGTTTACAGCACTTGGTAAGTGTCCTCCAATCCACAGAAGTTTAAATACAAGTTTAAGGACCTATTTTTTTCCTGGAATAAACAGCAAATGTGTGATTAAAACTTTGATTTTACAAACTATTCAGACAAATTTAAAATAAGATTTTGGAACTAATTATAAAGAATCCTTCCCATTAGAAAATATTCACATTTCTAATTCTTTTTTTAAAGCATAAGTCTTTAAAAAATGGACACCAGAGAGAACAAGAAGAAACTAAAAATTACAATTAACAATGAACATTCATACTTGATTTATTAATACAGAATAACACAAAATATTTTAACATTGGGCATACTGAAGGATATTTTTGAACAATGAGCTCAGAAGTTAAGAGTATCTGCTCTATAGATAGACTTGTTGAAAAAGTGCTATAGAAGAGGAATACCTGCCATGAATGAGATTGATCTGAAAATGGATTTTAAAATGGCAGGTGATAGGACTGACATGGAAAAAGATTTGCACTTGACATATAAAAGAAAACACCTAATGTCTTAATAATTAAAAAAGGGATATACAAACAAAAGTAAGCGTTTTACCTGGATAATTTTCCTATATTGGATTTACAATGAACTTTGGATAAGAAAAATGAAAACAAATCAAGTTTTAGGACATTTACAAATCAAGTTTTAGGACATTTACAAATCAAGTTTTAGGACATTCATTGGATTTACAATGAACTTTGTGTAGACAAGGAAAAATGAAAACAAATCAAGTTTTGGACATTATTTGAAGGGACTAAAGATCATGATTTTTAAGAGGAAAAGGAAACAATATGTCCTTGATTTATTTGATCAAAGTTAAATTTATTTGATCAAAGTTAAAATAGATATATTGTTATAGCTGGCAAGTCTTAGGATTGAAATGAATTTATAGAGAAGAGATGTGTTCTGTACAGTGAGAAAAGATCATTTGCTATATTCTAAGAGAAAATGGTAAGTTACTATAATTGATTAAATTTGTTGTAATGAACAAGGAAGTCATTTTTTATATAGAGCTTTTCTTTTTTGCTCCATATTCTATCTTTTCTTCCTTTTGTGTTTTTTATTTCTTCTTTTTTCTTCTTTTTAAGCCCTTGTCACACTGCCCAACGGATGCAAAAAGGACACAGAGGACAAGCAAAATGTTCCATCCGTTGTTATCCGCTCTCAAAAGGGGCAAAAATTTGCATAACCGGAGCAGATAACACGGACACATGGAGGACGCAGGGTGGATGCAAAGCGGATGCGGAACGGAAGCCTAGCGGATGGAAGTAGATGGGAGCGGATCGCACATCCGCAGGGCTTCCGGGGGGTCTCAGCAAAGCGGACGCGGAACGGAAAGAGCGGATGCAGAGCGGACGCTGAGCGGATGAAGCGGATGCACAGCGGATGCACAGTGGAAGCCTAATGGATGCCTGGCGTTAATTGCGCATGCGGGGAGGATGCATTGTGTTAGCCCCGCGGATATAACGGAAGCAGCTTGGAAGCAGGACGCCATTCAGAGGAAAGACCTGCTGCTGGACAGATTGGCTGCCTTGCCTGCCCTGCCTGCATGTCTGCCTACAAGCCTTGCTGCCAGCCTTGGTGCCAGCCTTGGTGCCAGCCTTCCTGCCAGCCTTCCTGCCAGCCTTCCTGCCAGCCTTGGTTCCTGCCAGCCTCCCTGCCAGCCAGCAACCCCACAACCATGCGGAAGCACAGCAAGCCTTAGCCATCTGCTGCCAGCCCTTGCAAGAGGGACAGGGCTACCATCCCGCCCCCTGGCCCTCACTCTGGTTCTGCTGGGGCTTCTGCAGCATGGGCTCACTCTTCTGGGGCTGGCGCTTCTGCTGCTTCTGCTTCTGGAGGAACTGATGACAAGCACTCCAGCACCAGCCACCTCCACAGCACCTGGACCCTTCACCCCTGAGACTGAGCGACCAAGAGGAGTGCCAGAGACTCATTTTTGTCTTGTAGCTTGTTGTTAATAAAGTCTATTTATGATTCACATACTTGTTTCATTTCTTTTTTTTAATAAAGTCTTGGTGGAAACTTTTAGAAATGGTTTAAGCCTTTGCTTGCTTGTGGGATGGGTAAGGATAGCTGTGGGATGGGTTAGGATACCTGTGGGATGGGTAATAGCTGTGGGATGGGTTAGGATAGCAGTGGGATAGATAAACCTCCAGTGCAAGCATAGTGGGACTGTATGGTCCACCCTCCCAGGTGCCGCACCTATGACCCTTTATTATCAATAACAATATAATCAATCATCCACACATGTCAACATAAACACAACTCTTTATTAAACACCCTGTTCATTGTAGGCCAACCAAACTTACATGGCCCAATCTCATCCGTGTGATGAGACAGGCTGAAGGAAGCATCCATTCAGCATCTACCATCCTGTCTTGCCACTTCACTGCTCCAGCTGGGGAGTTGCACCAGTGTTTCAGGAGGTTGCGCTGCTTCACCTCACGTGAGGCTCTGTTGGGGCCTTGCACATCCTCAGTGTCAATCAGGTTTTGCCCTTGCCTCCATTCCCCAGCCTCCATGTCCCCATTGCCTTGTTGATGGTCCACCAGCCTATTCTGCAAGACTGGGTAGTGGGTGCGCATGAGATTGTGCAGGATGCAGCAAGCTTCCACGATCCTCCTCATAGTCTCTGGGCGATGCTGCATGGTGGTGAGAAGTACCTGGAACCTGTTGGCCAGGATGCCAAAGGCATTCTCCACCACCCACCTTGCCCTGAACAGCCTGTAGTTGAAGATCCTCTCTTCACGGGTGAGGTATTTGGAGGTGTAGGGCTTCATGAGGTAGGTTGTGAGGGAGAAGGCGTCATCCCCCATGATGAAGTAGGGCACATCTTACTTGTCGTTGGCCAGCGGGTCAGGATCTGGGAAGCCCACCATGAGGTTGCCTTCCAGTCCCTCCTTGAGGTGACTGGCATTGTATAACTGGGCATCTGAAGATGAGTCGTTGCCTGAAGCATCGATGTACATGAACCTGTAGTCAGCATCGACCATGGCGAAGAGGATGATGCTGAAGAAGCCCTTGTAGTTGTGATAAGTGGACCCCAACTTGGCTGGAGCTTTGCAGGCCACGTGCTTGCCATCTATGGCTCCAACGGTGTGGGGGAAGTTCCACTTCTGATACCACTGCTATGCAACTTTCTTCCATCCTTCTTCAGTGGAGGGGTACTGGAGGAGCTCCTCCTTGTATTCTTCAATGATGTCCTGCACCACTTCTCTGACCACAATGCTGATGGTGTTGGGTGGCACCCTCCAGCAGTACTGCATGCTCCTGTAGGTGGTCCCTGAGGCCAGGTGGCGCAGAGTGAGTGCCACCTTGAGCCCAGGTTCCAGGCTGGGATGGAAGTTGGTGTTTGTCTTGGTCAACCTGGGTGTCAGCTGCTGCACAAGTTGGTCAAACATGGCTGGAGGAATCCTCATGAAGTTCTGGAACGTCCGAGTGTCTTCGCTCCTGAGCTCCACCATCAGCTTGTTGTATAGTCCGTCCTCTGCTCTTCTGGTGAACCATCTTTGGACCTAGACTTTTTTTGGGTGTCTCCTTTTCTTCCCGTAGTAGAGTTCACAGAGCCTGTAGATGGTTTCGCACTGTTGCAGAAGGATGGTGGCTGCCGAAAGGACTTTGTCACAATCCACGGTGGACATGACTGGATGCTGTGGAAGAGGAAGAGGCAGATGAAAGCTGCAGAGGTCTGCACAGCTTGGCTGCTGTTCTGAAAGTGAGATGCAGGTGAGTTGCTCCATCTTTTTATAGGCAGTATAGGTGTCCCTTTGCATCCTCTAGGCATCCTCTAGGCATCCTGTAGACATCCTTAATATCCGAGATAGGTCCCCTCTGCGAACGTTTTTTCCGCTTTAAACGCTTTGTTTCCGTGCTGCATCCATTCTGCATCCGTTCTGCATCCGTTCTGCGTCCGTTCCACTTCCTCCCTGCATCCGGGCGGATGCGAGTTGTGCACATGCGCAGCGGACACCAAGCAGATATAGCGGATGCGTAACGGATGCGTAGCGGATGCGTAGCGGATGCGTAGTGGGTGCAGAATGGATGAACTGGATACATTTTCCGCGCAAAAGTTTTGGGCAGCCCAAAACCTTCGGAGCAGATGAAACATCAATAAACGGATGCTGGACGGATAGAGAGGAAGCAAAACGGAGGCAGTGAGTACATCGCATTTTCGAATGGATGGCAAGCTTTTTTGTCCGTTTTACATCCTCTTTGCATCCGTTGGTTCAGTGTGACATTGGCTTTAGTTTGCATTAGATTTGATTGTTGTAAATTGCAATCATTATTAAAATTACAATTTAAACAAATGATAATCCTGTTATAACAAATTATAATCCACACAGAAAACTCTGTGTCAATTTTATGGCAAATCCCAAGCCAAGTGATATAATGGGAAAATGGAATAACCCTCGAGGAACCGATGCCACCAAAACAAGTCAGATAAAAGAAATGGGAGTTCTGGGAAAAATCGTAATCTAAGTAAGTGCCTTCGATAAGACCATCCCTAGTTCTCTTGAAGATAAAGGGAGGGAGAGGGGGAAATATTCAAACATTCAAGATTCTGTTACTATAACCTTATGATAAATGTAGCATTATTTTGCAAAGTATTGTTGACTTCAGTTTGGCAAAGTCTAGTCTAAGTTTTGGCAAGAGATAAAACTGGCAAGAATAGAAAGCAATCTTAGAATGGGAACTGAGGTGTTGAGACAAAGGCAAAATGAAGCCAGAAGGTGGAAGAAGATGCTTGCCACTCTAGAGACATGTGACTGGGAAGCAAAGCAGAAATATGTGCCAGCAGGAGATGGTATAGAGCAGACCATTTTAGAGCAGGCTTTTGATTCCCCCAGTACTTCCTTTCTTTTGGAAAGATGTTTGGGACAAGCCCAAGCAAGCTATCCAAATGGCCAGCTGGGACTTGTTAGCTATGTTGTGCAACTGTAGAAGAGAGCTGGGAGGCCAACATCACTGTTTGTTCACTGTACAGCCAAGAAAGATTTTGCCGAGTGGATATTGGAATATAGAACAAAACAGGTAGGCGCTCCCAAAACAGAAATTTCCAGGAGGAAATTTGTTCCAGTTTGGAGCTGGGTGGTAAGAAAAGAAAAAATATAAATGGTGAATTAATGTTTGTCATAGGTGTAGCTCTTTAACCTCTGCCTATAGGTGTAGGGAGTGACATTATACCTGCATTCCTCCCTACTGTACTGGAAAATTACTTTCCCTTCTGGGATAGCCCATTTGGAAGTTAGCTTGCAATGCTGCTGGAAAAACATTTGGCATTTGGAATTCTGTTAATGCCTCCTTTGTGCATGTGTTATAATGCATATGGGATTTTTTTTTGAATAAATATATCTGAATTAATGGCTTAACATGCCTGAATAACCAACAATGGTTAAATGTGACATGTTGTAGGGTGTATAGAGGAGGGCCTCGAAGGACAGAGGAAAGATCCATTGCCAAGGCAACATCAGATAAACATGGCTTGAGCTCAGGCCAATAAAGTGGTTTTACAAAAATGCCTCAGTCAGGCCCCTTTTAATTCTCATGAAGCCAACAGCAGGACGAGAAGTTGTTTCAGGCTTGCTTGCAAGATTTTGTTACTATTACTATTTTAATAAAAGTAGCTTTAGGCCCACATGGTGTCCCTGTCTGGTCTACCCTAAAGGACTGATACAACATAAACCCATACTCTGAAAATTGTGGTCTATAAAGATTAGCACCAGGTAAGTTTGCTAACTTTGCTTATCATGCAGAGCTTCCGGAAAACTAGATTCCTATTCTTAGAGAAAGAGGGACAAAGTGCAATTTTCTGCTGATATAATTTAATATTTTTGGAATAGAAAACACAGAAGGAAAAATGTATGTACTTCTTCAACATGGCAGCCTCCTAATGAATCTCCATCATTCCCAACCAGCATAATTGGTGCTGGGGGTGGGGGGAGGCAGATTGTGAGAAGGATGATTTGCTGATTTTAGAACATTTCACCATTGTTGGGTTTTACAATCCTGTAAACTTTGGCAGAAAATGGACTAAGGATTCCATAGGCTAACAGAATACAAACTCTAATTGTAATAGCTGGACTTGGGCATGTGGTTTTTTCACAATATAAGCTATTTGGCTTGGAGAGAAACTTGATTCCAGTGTGGCTGAGAACACAGGACATAGCCAATAACAGATTGATCTGGTATTCTCCAACCTCCTGAAAACTGGTATAACCTGTTCCATGTATAACCTGTTCTATGTATATACAGCAGGTGCTGGCTTTGAGAATCAACAAAGGTTGAGAAAAGCTAAATAGACTTGCTAACTTTTTTGTACTGGTATAATGCTTTTATTGCCTTGGGACAGGAATTGGGAGCAGTCAGTCTGACAAATGGTTTTTAAAAATGGTGACTAGTGCAAAATGGACAAAGTCACTGCATCTCTGATGTTAAAAAGGAAGAATCTCAGCAAATTGCAGATTTTCTTTTCTGAGTCATCATTAATTTTCTTGGCATTTGGTCACCAGTTATTCTGGAGAATTTCAAAATGTAGAACTAATTTCCCCCTTGTCTCTATTACATACTGCTCTTCCCTTACTCTCTTTTGATAATTCTGGCCAGGAAATATGAATCCAGCATATTTAGAGGTGACACAGTTTGGAAACATATCATGAATAATACCCTTCATATGTTCTCCAGACTGTCCCCCCCCCCACCCCCGTCTTCCCCATCAAAAAACTCACAACAGTTTCTGCAATGAAAATTTGTAGGTCCCTAAAAAAGATTGCAGGGTTCCAATTTCTCTGCCAATCTGCCTTCTGGCTGTTCTGTTTTTAATTACAGTGCGCCTTAATGCTACATCTTTACCTCCCATTCTCAATCCACCCCTGTGCACATAACCTAATCCCAGCAGTGGCTTCCACTGCTTGATGGAAAATGTGATGACTCAACAACCCTGTTCTAGCCAGCCACTGGGTGAGGAATCTCTTGCTTTGAGTTCAGCTCTTCCTGAAGTCAAAAGTAGAGGGCAGAAGAAGAACTGGGCTTTTCCAGGTCTTTAATTGCCTCTCCACTGGTTTGTCATCCTTTCTCAGGGATTAAAGCAGAAGCTCTCTATAAGGAATTTAAGCAGCTAAAGGCCCTGTCACACTGCCCAATGGATGCAAAACATTTGTAAAAAGCACACAGCGGACAAGTAAAATGTTCCATCCATTGTTATCCACTCTCAAAAGGGGCAAAAATTTGCATAACCAGAGCGGATAACACGGAAATGAACGGATGGGGGGAGGACGCAGAGCGGATGGAAAACGGATGCAGAGCGGAAGCCTAGCGGATGGGAGCGGATGAGAGCGGATGGCACATCTGCTAGGCTTCCGGGGGACCTCAGCAAAGCGGACGCAAAATGGATACAGCGGATGCAGAGCGGACACCGAGCAGATGAAGCGGATGCACAGCGGATGCACAGCGGATGAAGCGGATGCAGAGCGGAAGCCTAGCGGATGCAGAGCGTTCACTGCGCATGCAGGGGGGATTTATTGCGTCAGCCCCGCAGATATAAAGGGAAGCAGCTCAGAAGCAGGTCACCATTCAGAGGAAAGACCTGCATCCAGACACATCGAGTGCCTTGCCAGCCTGCCCTACCTGCATGCCTGCCTGCCAGCCTTGCTGCCTGCCTTGCTGCCTGCCATCCTGCCAGCCTCCCTGCCAGCCTTGCTGTCTGCCAGCCTTGGTGCCTGCCTGCCAGCCTTGGTGCCAGCCTTCCTGCCAGCCTGCCAGCCTTCCTGCCAGCCTTCCTGCCAGCCTGCCTGCCAGCCTTGGTGCCTGCCTGCCTGCAAGCCTCCCTGCCGGCCTCCCTGCCAGCCAGCAACCCCACACCATGGGGAAGAAGAGAAAGCCTCAGCCATCTGCTGCCAGCTCTGGCAAAAGGGACAGGGCCACCCTCCCGCCCCCTGGCCCTCACTCTGCTTCTACTGGGGCTTCTGTAGCATGGGCTCGCTCTTCTGTGGCTGGGGCTTCTGCTGCTTCTGCTTCTGGAGGAGCTGATGATGCTGCTTATGGCGGTGGTGCTTCTGCTGGTGCTTACTCTGCTGAAGCTGCTCTTCGTCCTGCTTGTCCTGCTGGTCCTGATCGTGCTCCTGGTCTTGCTCGTCCTGCTCGTCCTGCTCGTCCTGCTCGTGCTCCTGGTCCTGCTGGGGCTCCTGGTGCTTACTCTGCTGCTGCTGATCCTGGTCCTGCTGGTGCTGGTGCTGGTGCTGGTGCTGCTGCTGCTGCTGCTGCTGATGATGATGATGATGATCCTGCTGGTGCTGCTGCTGCTGCTGCTGCTGATGATGATGATGATTATGATCCTGCTTGTGATGCTGCTGCTGCTGCTGATGATGATGATGATGATGATGATGATCCTGCTGGTGCTGCTGCTGCTGGTGGTGTGGAAGAGCAGCCCCTACAACCTCGAAGCCCCTCTGATGAGGGCCCATCTGGTCCTGCTAGAGGGAGGAAAAGCAGACACGTGATAGGGAGAGGAGGAAATACTCCATTGAGGAGGAACACGAGGATGAGGTGCTGGAGTGGCTGAGAGAGAATGACTATCTGTGGCGGAAGGGACACAGGCTCTATAGGGACACCAAAGGGAAGCAGGCTGCTTGGAGAGAGAAGGCAGAGAGCCTGGGCTACACATCGGATGTGCTCCTCAGCTGGTGGAACCACATGCACACCTGGTACGGGAAGCTACATCTCAAGAAATCAGGCCAGGCCACGGTTAAGCTGACGGACAGAGAGACTTATGTCATGGCCAGGTGCAGCTTCCTGGAGGGTGAGATCTGCCACCGAGGAGCAGCAGCAGCCCCTCTCACGACCCTCTCTCTCCAGCAGCCTGCTGAGAGCCAGTCCTCTTCCGGCCGAGAGTCAGCTCCTGTCTCCAGGCAGGTTTCTGTGGAGCGTCTCACGGGGGAGAACCCGCGGAAAGCTGTTTTAACCATGGTGGAGCACGTGGAGGACTCCCTGGTGCGGTGGGAGAAAGGAGACGGCACGTCCACCACAGCCCTACCTGCATCCACCCCCAGCTCCACCTCCACAGAAAGGCAGAGAGCCAGACAGGAGGGGCAGAGCCACACTGTCCTGCTAGAGATCAGGGACACCATCTGGAGCAACATAGATCTCCTCTCTCAGCTGGTCCACACCGACTCCTCATCCTCCAACCACAAGCCCTTCCTCACCTATGTGAACCAGACCCTCATGGACATGGCGGAACCCCAGTACCAGGTGGTGAAGGACCGGATCACCGAGCTGCTTCACAACCCTCCAGACCCAGAGGAACCTGCTCCCACCCAATCCAGGTCTGCTCCTCCACCCCAGGTGATGTCCCTCCCATTCCAAGGCTTTCCACAGGCCCTCACCTACCAGGGCTACGGCTACCAGGAGGTCCAGCAGCACAGGCAGCAGCCCTTCCCAGTCTAGGCACAGAGTCATCGGACGACACCATTGCCACCGGTTCCACTGATGCCACCAATGCCACCCATGACACTGATGCCACCGACGCCACCGATGCCACAGATGCCACCCATGCCACAGATGTCACCCACACCAGTCCTCACCCAGCTGCAGATCAGACAGCCCCACTACACTACTCCTTCCTCCACCCCACAGCCAAGCCCGGCCTCAGTACATCTGTCATCAGTACTGGGGTTGACACCCCCATGGCATGGAGGAAGGATCTCTCAACATCACGGGGCTGAGCCAGCTGTCCGATAGCTTCCTCAACACACCGTCACCTGTTCTCCTCTCGGGGCCAGGCACCCCAGTGGGGCTTCAGACCAGCACTCCAGCACCAGCCACCTCCACAGCACCTGGACCCTTCACCCCTGAGACTGGGCACACCTCCGAGTTACCAAGAAGAGTGCCAGAGACTGGGTGGCTACCTGTAGACTTTATTTGGACACTTGACTTGGGTCATTTTTCTTTTACAGCTTGTTGTTCAATAAAGTTTATCTTTGCTTCACACACTTGCTTCATTTATTTTTTTTAATACAGTTTTGGTGGAAATTTTTAGAAATGGTTTAAGCCTTTGCATGCTTGTGGGATGGGTAAGGATAGCAGTGGGATGGGCAAGGATACCTTTGGGATGGGTAAGGATAGCAGTGGGATGGGCAGGGATACCTTTGGGCTGGGTTAGGATAGCTGTGCGATGGGTTGAGATAGCTGTGGGGATAGATAAACCTCCAGTGCAAGCATAGTGGGACTGTATGGTCCACCCTCCCAGGTGCCACACCTATGGCCCTTCATTATCAATACTAATGTAATCATTGATCCACATATGTCAACATAAACAAAACTCTTTATTAAACGCCCTGTTCATTGTAGGCCCACCCAACATACATGGTCCAATCTCATCCGTGTGATGAGACAGGCTGAAGGAAGCATCCATTAATCATCTACCATCCTGTCTTGCCACTCCACTGCTCCAGCTGGGGAATTGCACCAGTGTTTCAGGAGGTTGCGCTGCTTCTTCCCTTCACGTGAGACTCTGTTGGGGCCTTGCACATCCTCAGTGTCTATCAGGTTTCGCCCTTGCCTCCATTCCCCAGGCTCCATGTCCCCATTGCCTTGTTGACGATCCACGAGCCTGTTCTGCAAGACTGGGTAGCGGGTGCGCATGAGATTGTGCAGGATGCAGCAAGTTTCCACGATCCTCCTCACGGTCTGTGGGTGGTGCTGCATGGTGGTGAGAAGTACAAGGAACCTGTTGGCCAGGATGCCAAAGGCGTTTTCCACCACCCGCCTTGCCCTGGACAGCCTGTAGTTGAAGATCCTCTCTTCACGGGTGAGGAGTCTGGAAGTGTAGGACTTCATGAGGTAGGTTCTGAGGGAGAAGGCGTCATCCCCCATGATGAAGTAGGTCACATCTTGCGTGTCGTTGGGCAGGGGTTCTGGATCTGGGAAGCCCATGATGAGGTTGCATTCCAGCCCCTCCTTGAGGTCACTGGCGTTGTATACCTGGGCATCT
>BLBF01000041.1:1838399-1859295 GCA_015471245.1 Laticauda colubrina
ATTCCAGCCCCTCCTTGAGGTCACTGGCGTTGTATACCTGGGCATCTGAAGATGAGCCGTTGCCTGAAGCATCGATGTACATGAACTTGTAGTCAGCATCGACCATGGCGAAGAGGACAATGCTGAAGAAGCCCTTGTAGTTGAAATAAGTGGACCCCGACTTGGCTGGAGCTTTGCAGGCCACGTGCTTGCCATCTATGGCTCCAACGGTGTGTGGGAAGTTCCACCTCTGATACCACTGCTCTGCAACTTTCTTCCAGCCTTGTTCAGTGGTGGGGTACTGGAGGAGCTCCTCCTTGTATTCTTCGATGATGGCCTGCACCACTTCTCTGACCACAATGCTGATGGTGTCGTGTGGCACCCTCCAGCCGTACTGCATGCTCCTATAGGTGGTCCCTGAGGCCAGGTGGCGCAGAGTGAGTGCCACCTTGAGCCCAGGTTCCAGGCTGGGGCGGGAGTTGGTGCTCTGCTTGGTCAACCTGGGTGTCAGCCGCTGCACAACTTCATCAAACATGGCCGGAGGCATTCTCATGAAGTTCTGGAATGCCCGAGTGTCTTTGTTCCTGAGCTCCACCATCAGCTTGTTGTACAGCCCATCCTCTGCTCTTCTGGCGAACCATCTTTGGACCCAGACTTTTTTTGGGTGCCTCCTTTTCTTCCCGTAGTAGAGTTCACAGTGCCTGTAGATGGCTTCGCACTGTTGCAGAAGGATGGTGGCTGCCAAAAGAACTGTGTTACGATCCACGATTGACATGACTGGATGCTGTGGAAGAGGAAGAGTCAGATGAAGGCTGCAGAGGTCTGCACAGCTGGGCTGCTGGGCTGAAAGTGAGATGCAGACGAGTTGCTCCCCCTTTTTATAGGCAGTATAGGTGTCCCTTTGCATCCTCTAGGCATCCTCTAGGCATCCTGTAGACATCCTTAATATCCGAGATAGGTCCCCTTTGCGAACGTTTTTTCCGTTTTAAACACTTTGTTTCTGTGCTGCATCCATTCTGCATCCGTTCTGCATCCGTTCTGTGTCCGTTCTGCTTCCTCCCTGCGTCCGAGAGGATGCGAGTTGCGCGGATGCGAAGCGGATGCCTAGCGGATATAGCGGATGCGGAACGGATGCGGAACGGATGCAGAACGGATGCGTAGCGGATGCGTAGCAGATGCAGAACGGATGAATTGGATACATTTTCTGCGGAAAAGTTTTGGACAGCTCAAAACTTTCTGAGTGGATGAAACGTCAATAGACGGATGCTGGACGGATAGAGAGGAAGCAAAACGGAGGCAGTGAGTACATCGCGTTAACCAACAGATGGCAAGCTTTTTTGTCCGTTTTACATCCTCTTTGCATCCGTTGATGCAGTGTGACAGGGGCTTTACCTAACATTCAGTGGTAAAAATATGCCCTCAAACAAGACAGAATGCAATAGAACAATTCCACTCGCATTCTCCAGTAACTAACATTCAGAAACATACTTCCTCTCATTCTGGAAGTGAGTTACACCCATCATTTCTAGAAGCTATCCTCTCATCCTGATTAATAACTGTAATTATATCTTTTGTATGTGAGCCCCATAATTTAACAGAATACCATGTGGAAATCTGTTTATTTTTATTAGAGCTGAAATTTCTACCTGTCAGCTTGTAGATATTATCACTCTTAGATTCTTAAGAGTTTCCAGAAGAATCTGACGAACCGTAGTTAGAAACAGAATGCAGATTTAATGGAATATTAGCCTCTTCCAACAGAGCTCTCTATGGTTTTAAGGAAGTTTCTACAATTCCATCAGGAACATTGGCACTTCTAAATAAGGGAGGTATTTCAGTTCCTCCTTTATTAAATATCCAAAATAATGGAAAGCAGACCAGTAAAGGGATTGCTGCTGCTTCCTACTCACTGTGGAATGTTTCTAAAAGCCATTACTGATTTAAAATAGCTCACTAAACCTGTAATTATTGCTCAAGCAAGTTGTCAGCCCATGGAACTAGCATAACATCAGAAGAGCAACTGTGTGCAAGAGGCAAGATCTTCTTTTTTAACCAAGAAAATTACATTTTAACCAAGAAAATTACAAAGAATATATGCAGCTGCTTTGTTATGAATCCAACCATTGTTATGTTTATATTCTTTACAGATTGGATTTATACATTTATACAAATGACTGATAAGAACTATAACCTGTGGTAGGATTATACCGGTTTGGCCCAGTTCAAGTAAACCAGTAGTAAAAAATGCTACCATTTGGCCGAACCAGTAGTAAAAAAACAGCTACCAGTTCAACCGAACCGATATTTTTCCCCCTAACAATCAGCTGTTCCGACGATCAGCTGTGGCGGGATCCCCCTCACTGTCTTACTGCTTCACCCAGGAGGCTTCCCTGAGGCCCAGGAGGCAAAAAAAATGGAGCATGGGGCGGTGCTGTGCGGTCCCCCTGCAATCTGTTTTTTGCCTTCCTGGGCCTCAGAGGAGCCTCCTGGGAGCAAAAATGCCTCCCAGGAGACTTCCCTGAGGCTCACAAGGCAAAAAAAAAGAAGCGTGGGGGTGCTGCTGCACTAAAAAGCCACACCTACCCAGTCACATGGCCATGCCCACCTAGCCATGCCACAGAAACAATAGTAAAAATATTTGCATCCCACCCCTGGTTATAACTGTTGGGTTGCAGTCTGTAACATGAAGGAAATTCCCAAAAATGTAATCACAGAAATATCAGATAATGGTTTTTGATTGTCAATTAGGATTTAAAAATTCACCCGGAAGTTAACCTAAATTCCATCATTGGGAGGGGAGAACAACTGATTCCGTGGTGATTTGGAACAAATTCTTCATAACATGAGCATAAACATTTAATGAACATCTCAGAATTTGCATCTGTTAGGCAGGTAATTATTTCTTGCGAATAGAAATAAGAGAGAAGTATGGTTTTAGGTCATATTGCTTTAGCCTGGTCAACTTATAAAGCCCTACTCCAACATAGGGACATTGGGAATCACCCATGATCACAACTGGGTGTTCAGATTTGAGCAGTGTCATGCCCCTGATGGAGACTGACTCTGAGGGAGAGGAGGAACAGCCGACAGGGAGTGGAAGTGTGGGTCCAGAGGTTGTGGAGGAAGCTGGGGAAGGGCAGAGGCCAGCTGAGCAGTCAGAGGAAGACCCAGGCCCATCCCCTATCCATCCTGGGGCACGCAGGAAGGAGAGGATAAGGGAGAGACGTGGCCTACTCGGGAGGAGAGGGCCTTGATCCTCTTCATGGGCTGCAGGTGTGAGAACTGCATAAGAGTTTGGACCTGCGTACTGGCAAACACTGGAAACAAAGTGTGTTTTATTTTGGTCTGAAGTTATCTTGGTTGGAGTCCTTCCAACAACTGTGCCTTGTTATCTCCTTGAATTTGGTAAATACTTCTCTTGTTCCATTGTGGAAATTTCGTTATTGTCATTAGTTTGGTTTTTTTATTTCACCTCTATCTGCTCATTAAGTTCGGACTGTATTGCTTTCTTTTGAAGACTATTTTTGAGTACGTTTTATCTCCAACTGAGTATTATTGAACAGTGGGCCAAGTTGGAGGCATTAAAGGACATTTATTTACGTTTTGGATTTTGTTACATTTGTGTTACACTCTGGGTCATCACAAGCAGTTCCTTTAGCAAGGTAAACCCAAGGTCCTCCATGACAGATCAAAGATTTCATCAATAAAACAACTACTTTTTATTTTGTTTATGACTGCAAACATATCACCACTCAAATTGGTGGTAAATTAATTTATCTCCTTGTTAAGCACACAACAGAGAGCAAGGGAGTCATTTAGAACATGTTCTATTCAGCCAACATTTTTGCCCATTGAAAGTTTCCTTTCCCTAGGTTGCTCTTAACTGTAAGGAGCTGAAACAACAGAGGTGGTATTCAGCCAGTTTGGACCGGTTCTGGCATATTGGTAACAGAAATTTTCAGTAGTTCAGAGAACTGGCAAATCCCACCCACCCATCCCCGCCCTTTCCTAGCCTATATTCCCTTGTTTTTTAGCTCAGCTGATTCTCATGGCAGAGTGGATTGCCACGCCTCAGCTGAGCTAAAAAACAGCTCATTTCGCTAGTGCTGACAGAAGGCAGTTTTTGAATGTTTCATGTGTGCAAAGCGTGTTCTCATGGAACTGGTAGGAAAAAAATTGCAATCCTACCACTGTGACACAAGATACATTAAACCTACTGAGATGTAGTAAAATCTAAAGAAACCAATTCCAAACTATAGAAGGCAGATCCCATATCTAAAAAAAGAAAAAAATTAAATATTTGCAACAATGTTCCAAATATTTTTATTAGCCCTACTTGCTTCAAAGCACGATAGATTCTTTCAAAATAGGTAAATCATTTCTGAGGGATCATCACTTCCTAAATTGTATTAATATGTCTATTAATAATAGCACAAAAGCTTGTGCTCCTCTTTCTTCATGTTGAGGCACATTAATGTATTTCTTCATCTCCGATTCTTTCCTGTCACAGAAGCTTTCTTTCCCATAAAATCTAATGGATAATGCATGCCCGGTAATCTCTCATTGTCCCAGGAAACTATAAACAGGAATTATATTTCAGTCAGGCATGAATGGAGAAACACACAGCTTCCTTGCAGGCATGTTCTCCACCTCTGACAAGCAGACCTTCCCTTCCTCAGAATCAGAAGTATATCAGAGAGGCTTAAAACACTCCAGAAATACCTTGCAAAGATGAAATCAATGGAAACCGTTATCTGAGAAGATCTGGAATCAATGTCTAGGACTGGAAAAATTGTATATTTCTTTTTCTTGACTGGTTCCTGGTGATGTTTCTGGAAGAAAATAACTGCAGGCAATCCTCAACTTATGACCACAATTGAACACAAAATGTTTGTTGCTAAGTGAGAGATTTATTTAGTGAGTTTTGCCCCACATTATGATTTTCCTTGCCACATTTGTTCAGTGAATCACTGCAGTTGTTAAATTAGAAATACTGTTGTTAACCGAATCTGGTTTCCCCACTGACTTTTTCAGAAGGTTGCAGAAGGGAATTATAGGACCGTGGGACACTGCAACTGTCATAAATGAGTCAGTTATCAACCATCTGAATGTAAATCACGTGACCATGGGGATGCTCCAACAATCATAAGTGTGAAAAAATGGTCATAAATCACTTGAAGTTCCTGTTGTAATTTCAAATGGTCACTAAGCAAATTGTTATAAACCAAGGATTACCCTCTTTTCCTGCTGTTTCTTCCTCTCTCAACTTGTGTGTTTCTCTAGTTCTGACTCTTTGGCCAGCCAAGATGGCACAAGCTTTCTCTAAGAGATTGGACTGCCATTTGTCAGAAATGGTATAGGGTCTCCTGCTTGGGTAGGAGTTGGACTAGATGACCTCCAAAGTCCTTTCCAACTCTGTAAATCTGTAATCCACATCTACTTGAGCTGAGCAGCCTTTATCTGAGATCTTTCCCTATGAGGTGGAATAGCTTCTCCAAACTTTAGCTGGTCCAGTTACGTTTCCTCCACTGAGGAATGGCAGGGTGGAGTGGGTAGGCAGTATCAGGTAGTTGGCACAATGTCCTATAATAGCAAATTGTTTCTGGGGTTCCCCAATTGCTTTCCGGGGATTAATGGGACAGTTTGAACTTCTATGACTTCAATGCATGCAGTTCATAATCATAAGCGGGAGAAGAGATGGATATTACAGCAGGCTGGCTGGGGTGTTGAAACCCAGAATATGTCAACTTGAAAATCTCCTTTTACAGAGAGTGAGAGTTTGTGGTGTACAGGTGTGTGCTTTCAAGCATTCTCTCAAGCAAACAAGTTGTGAAAGCTGATTATTCGTGTGCGTGATTCAAAGCTTAGAACAACACATCGACACGAAGTGGATGCAATGTTGATTCAGACGTTTCAAGCCTAGGTAATGCTCCCACTTTCCCAAAGCATCTCAGTCTCTTAAGATGTTGTATTTTGTCAAACTAAACAGGAGCACAGCTTCTTTGAAAGGCAACCCTGACAGTGAAAACAGGCTGGAAAACATTCAGTGACCTCATCATTCAGGTCCAGAAAATCACCCGTGGCTGCAAGTCGTCCTAATGACATTCTCCATTGGGTGGGGTGAAAAACAAGAAACCACGGGCACTGCCGTTTACTCTCCACTTTCAGGTTTTGAGGTACGAGCAGCCTTTTTCTATTCCAGGTTCCAATTTGGGTTTGGTTCTCCTTGAAACTCAGCCCAAACGCGCTTTTTCCTATCCACTTCGGCGTTTCCGGGAGGAGGGCAGGACGCCTGGCGGCTTCGTCCCCGCGGAAGGAGCGAGAGAGAAAGAGGAAAGGCGAGGAAGGAGCCGGGGAAAAACCGGCAACTCCCCGGGGGAAGTTCAGCGCATTGCTCGGCCCACGGGATCGCTCCGGCATTCGGCGTAAAAGAAGAGCCGAGCCTCCCCGCGATCCACTCCTCCGCCCCGCAAAAAATCCTGCTGCTCGGCTTTCACCGCCTCGGTCTTTTCCACCGGCTCCGAGCGACCTGGAGCCAAAGGCAGCCCCCCCCCCCCCCCCTCCCCTCCCCTCCCCTCCGACAGACTCAGAAGACGCAGGCGCGCCCACACCGAGGAACGCCGCCGCTGGCGAGGCTCGCAGCCGTTCTTTCTTTCTCCTTCACGGGAGCGCGCCGGCGCGCACGCACAGAGGGGCGTCGAGAGAGCCAGGGAGCCGCCGGTCCTTCTCCCTCAACCCCCGCCCCACCACCCGGAGAGAGAGAGAGAGGAGCGTTTCCGTGTCGGCTCCGGCACGGATACCCGCCACTCGCGAGGAAGCCTTTGCCCAAAACCCGCCGGCCGCAGGCAGCGGCTGTGCTGGCGTCGCCGGCATCCTGCATGCCAAGCCTTTGAGGTCACCCTCGTAAGCGGGAAGCCTGTTGCCGCAGAGGCAGCTACAGCTGGAGAGCCTCCGGGAAAAGGGACCTGAGGGGGTCCCGCGGTGCCTCTTCCTTTCGGGAGTTCGCCCGGGTACCCAATGCTGCTGCTGGTGGTGGGACTGGTCCTGCCCTTCGTTTGGGCCCCCGCACTGGCCCACGTCTGGGAGGTAAGCACATCCCTCGCCGGAGGCTTTCCTCGCGGGAAGCGGGTGGGCTTCTCCGCGTGGGGCGGGGCGGGGCGGGGTGAGTAGCGGCAAGGAATTAATTTGTGACAAAACAAACGAGGCCAAGCCCTAGGACGGTATTGACCTGGTGAAATGCGTGTGCAAATATGCGCCCGTTTCGCTGTGAACGCAAGGCTGCAAAAAGAGACGGGGAGACAGGCAGAACTCAAGTTCCTGAGCAAACCTTCCCCAACGCGGTGCCCTCCAAAGGACTGGAGAGTGGGATGAATCCAGCTGGTCCAGTTTCTGGCCATTCTATTTGGGGGCGGTGAGAACTGCAAACTGCAACCCACCATCCTCTGGAAAGCTCTGAAGTTGTTGAAGGGAGCTGGTATAAAGTTCTGCATTGCATTACCTTTGCTCACAGATTTTCCTCAGAAAACAATGCTTTTCTTCTTCAAAGATTCGCATGGCTGCTTTGGTATGGTTTGAATGGAAAACTATGGCTTATCATTCAGCACAGTGGTCCCCTTTTTTGTACCAGGGACCAGTTTCGTACAGAAACATTTTTTCAAGGGCCGGCAAAATCAATTCTTCCTCAATAGTAAAGGGTTTCTTAGCTTTGGCTAATATAAAATATATATTTTCATCACGATTATTCATTCTTTGCTGCCCGATACAAAATGATCCATGACCGGTGCCGGTCCAGGGCCCGGTGGTTGGGGACCCGTGACTTAGCATACTGCAGTGAGTGAGCTCAGATATTTTGGTCAAAATTATGGTGAATTTTAGGAAGATAACTACCATGAGTTATATTATTACACTTCACAATTCCTCGTTCTTACTTTATCTGAGAATTGTCTTGCCACCTTATGTGGATTCCTTAATGTTTCTATCCAAAGTTGATGAACTGTAAACCAATAGAGGCACAACTCTGTGGCTTTGTTACAGAGAGGACTTATCCTGCTGTTTTCTTTTGGGAGAGTCCAAGAAAAGAGTAGGACAAAACAATATACTAATGAGATTAGAAAATAAAAGCAAGCATAAAAAAATTACACCACACTATTTTCTTCCTGTGTACTTTTTTCCTGTTTTTAGAAATTATCCTTGTTTCAACCACATCATTTTATACAATGCTGTTTTTCTTTAAGCTTCTCTTCTTTCTGTTTTTGAAAATCTCAATACTTTATCCTAGTGTGACTTTCTTCATTTTCTTCTTTCAACTGACTTACTTTATCTTCATATATTTGTTTGTTCTGCTATTCAGTCATAATTCCCATTTTATGTGACCAAACCACTTCAATACTTTGTATTCAGTCCATATTCATTCTTGATTCTATGTCTTCTCGTTTTACCAGAGACTAATCTCCCATTCCTGCTCTATTTAATTATGTAGCTTTTAACACACCCTGTTCTCACTACGTGGATCAAAATAGGCACAAACACATTTTTAAACACAATTTCACTTCTATTTGTCATATCTAGTTCATACAATCAGGCCATCTTTTTTAGGCTCCATAATATCCATCCCTTTCTCTTACTTTCAAAAACATACAATTTTCCTTTCCCTTCCCATACTTTTTATCATATATCTCTCTTACATTCTAAGCAGCAATTTCCTATATGCAGTGGTCCTTACAGTATGTCCCATAGATACTGACTTCTGTCCCAATCATGTTTTGGTCCATTAAAGTTTACCATAATAATTTTAGTAAGATAGCATAAACTAGATAACCCATTTTAGTCTGCAGTATTCCTTGTTGATAATGGTTAGGGCATAGTTGGCACAATTTGGCCAGTAGGATATTATTGGAGCCAACAACTAAATATATGTCTGCAGAGATTCTCAAACATCCAAATCATGGTTGTTCCAAATATGCTTTTCAAGAGGCAACTGGACTTTCTTGGTTTTTTTCCTAGAAGGCTTCTTGGATGAGAAGTGAAATGTCTTCAAGGGAAAAACCAAGAAAGTCCAGTTGCCTTTTGAAAAGTACCAGCGGAATGACTAAATATAGAAATCAGTTATACATATGTATCTGGGCTTCCTTTTCATAGTTTAAAAGTAAAAGCAAATTCAGAAAGTTACAGATACTACTTGAAAAATGGGAAATGGGATGAAGGGTTGATACTTTCTTTGCCATCCATTTTTTAATTTAGAATTATGGTCTTTTCTCTTTTCCTTCCACTGGTAGCTTTCCTCCAGATGATAGAAACAGTCAGTAAAGAACAAGTGTAACAAGCCCTTCTACCACTATTTTGATACTTAAATTTCCATGTTGTACATCAACCACAAAAGCTTAAAGGGGATTGCATTTTAATATCTAGCTTGACCCTATGTTCTCCTGCCCTCAGACAAATCCCTTTCCTGGGCACCAAACAAATTTTATGTAAGGGGATCCCTACAGCTGTAGTGTAATAACTTGGCCTTTGAACCAAAGGAGTTCAAGTAAACAAACCTGCAGCAGACTACAGAATAAAGCAAATTCAATTCCTTTGAACAAGAAACAGTATCTACTGATGAGTTTGGTTTCTAGAAAGCACAGCTTGGATGCAGGTGATGAGACCTTGGCATTGTGTGATCAGCTTACGTTGAGTCAAAACAATGATAGTGGCTTTCTACTAAGAAGGAAGCAGTATCTGTCCTTTAAATAGTTCTGTGATTATGAAGAAGTTCAACGGAATTCTTTCTGATCAGCAAAGGGTAATACTAGGCTGTGAGAAGTTTCTATTCAACCCCAAAATATGAGGCAGGCATAATTCTGATAAGTGCAAGCTGCACTGTAGTAATCTATGTGGTTTGAAACACCAAACCAGAGTTTCACAGGCAAGTACAGACAAAAAAAGAAAAAATGAGTAGCTCTCTTGCATAAATCTTATGCAGTTTGGTATCACACATTTTTCTTCTTTGTTACATTTGTATTTATTTATGGTATTGTTTAGTCACTAAGTTGTGTCTGACTCCATGTAAGCCCATGGGCCATAGCACACCAGGGCCTCCATCCTCCATTGTCTCCTGGAGTTTGCCCAAATTCATGTTCATAGCCTTGATGACACCATTTAATCATCTCATCCTCTGCTGAGCCCCTTCTCCTTTTACCTTCAATCTTTCCCAACATCAGGGACTTTTCCAAGGAGTCCCCTCTTCTCATTTGGTGGCCAAAGTATTTGAGCTTCAGCTTGAGTGTCTGTCCTCCTAAAGAATAGTAAGAGTTTATTTCCTTTAGGATTGACTGATTTGATCTCTTTGTAGTCCAAGGGACTCTCAAGTGTCTTTTCCAACACCACAATTTGAAAGAATAATTTTATTTAGCCTTTATTATTTTTAGGCAGCAAACATATCCAGCACACCTTCCTCCTCCTATTTTCTGCAAGGTGAGTGAGATTTCAGAGTGCCATGGAGTTCTGCATAAGATGTCCAGCCAGGAGTTGGCAACATCTTACATTACATACAGGAAAAAAGAATGATGGGGAAAAGATCTCATTACGTTGGAAATTTCTCTCCGCAATACAGATGCAATTTTGATAGTGTGGGGTTTCTTTCATCAAGAAGTTTTTAAGAATTTCTCATCAGTTGTACTTTATTCATTTTTGCCTCTCTGAATCATGAAATTAAGTAAAAAATAGTGAGGAAATAATTGTATGTGTTTTAATCATACAGGATGACAGATGCAATCAAACAGAATGGCAAAAACCTTTAGGTGGAGGAGATGAGAAAGGTAAGGCCTTTTTACCTATTTCACTGTCAAGTGACTCTGGGCATCTTTTTACCCATTATCACTGGGGATTGCCGGATAGAACAATTCAGGAATAATTACTTTGTACCCTGGGCCATCAAAATGATAATGTATCCACATGTTTTTAAAGCCACAGTAATTTCCCTGGAGACAACTCCAAGGAAGAATGGGATAGAAATTGAAGGGAGTCAGCAAGGTTTTTCTTGTCTTTCTTGCCTTAATTTCCCAGAGAGGTGCAGAAAAAGGGCTTGACTTGGGGAATGTAAGATTTCCTCTCCTTCCACTCAGTTCAGCATCTGTAGAAATGTAAATCTGAAAAAAATAAATCCTCTTTAAGTCAAAGATTCACAAATATTGTTGTTGCAAAATACATTAGACTATGGTTAACTGAATTATGGTTTACTGAATCCAGTTGCCTGGGTTTACACTGAAGCCTAAATTAAATAGAGGCTGGATTTACACAACATACCAAGGTAAGCTATAGCTATTGGATTTGAAATATACTGTGTTATTCAGTTATAGTTAAAATGATCCTGGCATTAGATTACATCAAATTGCAAGTTTGTGCTTGTGGAATATATTTATGCCTGTTGGCCAAATAATGGAACTTCCTCCATTTCTTCATGTCAAAAATAATTTTCTGTTTTGTTTTGATTCATATGAAGTATTATATCAGCCTTTTTAATGGATTCTTCAGAATTTGAGAGCATGTTATCAGTAATCTCAATAAATGGTTTCCACTATGGGTATGTCCAGTCAAAAAACTACAGTTGAGAACGCTAGTCCCTTAATCTTTGGGGTGTTCTCTATTATTTTAGATTATGTTCATTTTTTTTCTGAGCAGGCTTCAAAATAAAGCACTGGGCCTCAGAAACTCACAATTATGTTCTAGAAATGCCTCTAGGGTGGGGGGGGGGGCGGCAAAGGTTTTGTTGGAAATACAGGTTATGCTTAGGAGTTTGTGCTTTCCTTTGTAGTACTTTGTACTAATTAAGTTGTTGTTTTAAAAAATATTAGGTGAGGCACAAAAGAAGGTGTCCATGGGCTGGCTGTGCATATTAGCATCATGTTGCACACACATTGAGTCATTAAGTACAGGCTACAGATCTCAATGTCTGTTTTTTCAATGATATATATCATAATAGGATTTAGGGCAATCAGTGACTGTATCCAGTTTTCAGAGAATCTTCCAATCCTCAGGTTCCGCTCTGCTGCAGTGGATACTGCATTCAACAAACCCTGGGTGTCCTTTTCTGAACAAGCAAAAATGTATTTTGCTAGCATTAAGATGCCATGTTGCATATGTGCTTGAGAGGGGCAATAGCAGGCGACTAGTTTTTAAACTTGAGTTCATTATTTCTTTTCCAATAGCAATGAAATCAAATACAGACTGTAGAGAGCTGACATTTTCTTGAGTTTTTTTGTCAGTGTTAATTAAATCAGGCCACATGCTTGCTCAACCATTAATTGTAGCATGCAGGAATCTCAAATAGGTCAGTTCAGCACATGCCACATACATAGCAATTACCAAAGGGAATTGTGAAGGATAAGACTAGCATTGACTGCAAAACAGGTTTTGCAAGCAAATAGATTTGTACTTTTCTTTTTTTTGGAATGTTAGGAACCAAATACAGTATTTCTACTATAAAATAAACACACATCTTTCTAATTATAAACTCTCAAAAGTATTTTTTACCGTGGATTAGTAAGAAAGTTCTTCCTTGAACTGTTAATAAAACCACTCCATAAACTGGATTTTAATCACCCAAGATGCCTCCATTTCTTTCTTTCTGCAGATTTAGTATAGCATAAACTGTCATTGATTAGATTTCACTTATTCAGAAGCATGAACTATTAATTTCAGTTAGTAGCTATATGTAGATATAAAAGTAGAAATGGTGAACAATAGTAATATGAATGATGTTATAAGGTCTAATATATTACAGCAATGAGCCGATATGAGGATAAAACAGGCATCCAGATTTGTTGAATATTTTAATTTTTATGATTCTGTCTTTCAATGCACAAGTTATATTTCAGAGCTGTAAATGATAGGAAATTATTTTTTTCACTTTTTAAAACCTGTAGGTGGCCACACCAGGAAATGTGGAAACCTGTTTTACATTTCCTAATTTAAGAATGTGAATGTATGTGTAGCATGAAGAGCCGGAATAAATGTGATATTCATCTTTAGTTTCTTAATTATAGGCTGAGCTTTGCATCTAGATTCAGACAGATACAGTGATCAGTCAATTTCTTGTATAAGATGTTGTCTGTCAATTGCACGACCCTGGTATAGGAGTTAGAGTTCAGACATTGAACGGTAGCCCATCGTAATTGAGTCAGAAATTACTGTTGAAAATCATGATGCAGGTCAACATTTGACTGGACCTATTTTTACAATCTTTTTTGTACTGGTTGTTAGGTTATTGTGGCAGTCAAAAAGGGAATAGGATGGTTATTAAGTGAATATGGTGATCATTTAGCAAATCCAGGGGGAAATCAGAAGTAAATATCAGTTTCCAGCAAAAATGTGAGATGCTGCAAACAGCCATCAATATGAACTGGTTGCCAAGCACTCAAAATGTGATCAGGGATGGCTTCAAAACTTTGAGTCTAGGTTCTAAGTAACTCTGAGAATCCATCATAACTTCAAATTATATGTGTTGTAAGTCAGGTTCATGTTGATACTGAAGTACATATTTATGATATCTTGGTGAAATTTCTCAAATTCCTCAGTTCAATGTATTGAATGTTAGGTATATGTCAGGTAGACAAGAAATATTGAGAATAAAATTAAAAGCACCAAATGCTCGAAAGCAATACATTTGCTAAGCACGATATGTTCTGTCTTATGCAGGATACCCATTGAACGTGACCATCAACAACTGGGGTTATTCAAATGCTCTCTTTCTAACCTGGGAATATCTCTTGGGAAGTGCCCAGAGCTTCTCATTAGCTCTTTATGACCTGGACACAAACACTTTACTGAAGAATGGATCAGCTGCACTCAATACCACCAGCTTCAGCTTCCATGGTTTGCTTCCTGGGACACAATATATGATTGAAATCACTGCATTGCTTGCATGTGCACAAAATTCCAGTAGAAGAATCACTGGGCAGACAGGTAAGAGTAAGTTCATATCTTGTAATCATTTTCAGCAAATTTGTATTTTGATATATAGTGATTGTCTTCTTGCACTTTGATTCATACATTCAATGTTTTGTTATGTCTTTAAGACACAATGCCCAAAACTAATCTCACAAAATAAAACCATACAAGTTCTGGGCACATCCTTGCATCTAAGTCAATTGATTACAATATACTTTCTAGCAGATGGCCTAGAAAATTCATTACAGCTACTTAAACAGCAGTTCAAAACTTCAAGATATATAGTATGTGTACAGGAAAAGTCATTATTCCATACTCCATTCTCAGCTGTTAGATTTCATTTTAAAAAATCTGAATTTGGAAGACGAAAACAATAGGTTGTTTTTGTGTTATAACACTGTGTTCATTAAGACCTCATTCTTTTTTAAAAAAATACTGTACTTCAAAACAGTTAAATACATTGGAATAAATGTCACATACAAGTTTGTTTCTTTTTACTGCCTGTTACATGATTTTTCATGTAGTAATAATGAATGCATTCCTCCAAATTTGAATAGACCGGCATCTTATACAACAAAATGCTAGTTGTTTTTTCTTTATAGCCTGTAATTTGTATTTTCAAGTGCATATGAAAATAAACAAAGGCACTCTGATATGTTGTCTATCCATGTGACTTGCACAGAAGACAGATGTAATTGTGTGACAATAATGCCAGAATCTGCAGTATGTTGGCAGCAATGTCAGCTCAGCATTATTTTGCAACAGGCTGTTCTTACTATGGCAGTGCCATAAGCACTGCAACATTCTGACATTGTCTTTGTGGACATAGGAACCTCAGAAGCCACTTATTGCAGAGGTAGTTGCTATTGGCCCATCTGATGTGGGTGATTATATTCAACTATATACAATAATGTTTTGCATAGAAAAGGCTTTCTAGGCTTATAATAGTTTTAGAAAGGTACATGTGCTGATCAGTAGAAACCTTCTCAGTGGGGGTTTTTTTGAGGGGGGGGAATAAATCCTATTTTAGTGCAGTTCAGAACTTTCATTGTCAAGTTGCAGATAGTTTCAAGAAAGTGGCAACAAAATGAAAAATAAGCTGCCTATTTGCATATAGATTCCTTGCATGTGACTATTTGCACATACAGTAGGTTGAGAATTTCCTTATCCAATCCCAAATGTACCAAAAGAATCACATTTCTTAATAATTATTCTTAAACTTCCATTGTCCACCTTTTTATTTATTGCCAAACTGCAAAATCAACACTGTGGTAACTTTTGGGAGTGTGTTAATAGGAGGGCTTCAGGTATGGTCAGTGAAAGTGTAGCCTCTTGGTATGGATGCTTCTCTCACTGACAACTGTTTTTTTTGGACTTATGTTTTATTTAAGAACCATTACCTGTGCGGGATGTTATCTTGAGTCATGAAAGTCCCTCAGTATTATTGGCCTCCTGGAGTGAACCCCCAGGCAGGAAAGATGTCTACCAGCTGGTTCTCTACCACATAGATTCACAGGCTCTTGTCAAGAATGCAACCATTGCTAGAGGAATCACCACTTTCCGCTTTGAGAAGCTTTTACCAGGCAGTGAATATGCCCTCCGTATCACCACATGGGCTGGATATTACAAAGCAAGCACCAATGCACGAGGATGGACAGGTATTGGGAAATGAATAGATTAACCAGCAGGCTACAGAATAAAATCAATTGTGCAAGTGAAAGTATTAGCAGAATCCATCCAGCTGTACCAATAGGCTCCTGTCACCTGATTGTTCATGTATGTTTCATCAATAGTTTGTAGGGTAGGGCTATAGAAGTTAAGTCAGCATTATTGAGACAGACTTGATAAACCCATTAGAAGCTCATGCAGGAGACAAGTATCTGTGTCATCTTCAGGCAAAAATCAAGACAGGATTTCTTTTCTTTTGAAGCAAAGCAGCACAGTTTGAAATATATCTGAAAGACTTGGGTGCAAAACCCCTCCAAAAGTTATTTCAAATTGTAGTATTAAATGGCACAATAAATAAACAATTACCTGTCATGAAATATAAGTGAAATATGTTTCATTTCATTAATTTTACAGTTTAGTTTCGATGTTAACATATTTAAGCCAACTTTCATATTTGTTCAAGTCAAACAAACCACTCAAAGGCCATTTTGGTCTAGAAAAAGTATATGTCAGTAGATCGAATTTTAAAAAAAAAACCACTTTCAGATTCAGGTGGCTTTTGAACATATTTGTAAGGTACTTGCAGTTCCCTGTCCCTAAGACTATCATTGCAGGTCAGTTGTTTCCATAGATTTGTGAGAAAGATGGATTCCTCCTTAGAGTGATGACTTTCTCTAGCTATCTTTTATCCCAACAGCTCCCAGTCCTCCCAAGGCCCTGACATTCCAGAACAACAATTCCAGCTCTAGTTTGACTGCCTCATGGACTAACTCAGAGGGAGCAGAATGGCTGTATTTCACTCTGCAGAACCTGCACACCCCTGCTGACAGTAGAACTGTGTCACTTAAGAGAGGCCTAACTAGCCACACCTTCCAGTATTTGGAGCCTGGAACATCCTATCACCTGGAGGTTAAAGCTTTGTCTGGGCCTTACCTAGTTAAGGGTCCCAATATCACTGTTTATACATGTAAGTATGCAGCAATCTATTTGCTTACAATACTTGGAAGTGGGCAGACCCTACAAATCAGATGAATTTCAGAAGAGGTTTATCTATGAGAACAGAGAGTTTCTGTTCTAAGAAGCCAAAAGTGTTATTATTGCTTTATAAGGATACTCAGTATGAATAGATGGAATTTTTAACGCTGGTTATGAAAACAGACTTAAGGTTTTAGTTCTCTACATATGTTTCCCTAGTTTAGGAGTTTCGCGGGTACTTACATGTATGCTGTTCAGCTTCCTTCGGGTATTATCCCATGTCATTGTAGTTGTGCTTTTAAAGTTGTAGCAATGTTTCGGCAGAATCTCATCTGCCATCATCAGGCTTCTGTATTGAGTTTGTCTGTGAGTCAGGCTATCACAGCCATTTCAGTTTTAAATTTGAGGCTAGCCTACTGCTGAGCCAGAATGGGTTTTTTCCTTCATCCTGATAGGTTGGGAGTCTTGGTCTGTGTTTATTGGTCTTGGAGTTTGCTGTGTTCTGCTTGATTGGTGTTTCTAATTTCTTCTCTCTGTTTTATGGCTTTGATTGGCTGGCAACATTGTGTTCCTGTATTGGAGGCTTTTAGTGCAGCTTGGCTCCGAGTAAAAGGAGCTCCAAGTAAAACAATTAGTATATAACGTTTCCAACAGAGAACTCACCAAAACAGAAACAAATGTCCTAACCAAAGGATTCAATTATGCTATAGCACCCAATGCCACAGTAGTAATGGATAGAAAAGACTACGAAACAAAATTGACAGACCTACTCCAAGACTCCACATAGAAACGTATAAATACGGACCCAACCACATATCTGGAAAAAATAACCAAGAAGAGAATTATAACCAGCCACATAAGCAAAGAAATCCAACAGACGATCATCCCAAGAGAAAAATCTTCCAGATGCCCCAAACTATACAGCCTCCCAAAAATACACAAAGAAGGCATACCTCTCAGACCCATAGTCAGCTCCAAAGGAGCGCCACTACAAAACCTAGCTAAACACTTAGCAAAACAACTACAGCCCCATGCTGAAACCACAGCTTCATATGTAAAAAACTCATACCACTTCTCAGAAATGATCAAAGATCTACACGTGGAACAAGAAGATCTGCCTGTACGTTTCGACGTGGTTTCACTATTCACTCAAGTCCCGATAAAAGAAACTCTTGAAATCATCAAAAATAAATACCAACCAGCTAAATATCTCATGGAACTAACAGAACACTGCTTGACCAACACATATTTCATATACAAAGGACAAAGATGCAAGCAAATTGAAGGAGCCCCTATGGGATCACCACTGTCACCCGTCATTGCAAACCTGTTCATGGAAGAATTTGAATCCAGAGCCCTGGCTAATGCCACCCACAAACCCAAACTATGGCTAAGATACATCAATGACATATTTGTGATTTGGCCCCATGGAAAAGAAAACCTAAACAATTTCCTAACACACTTAAACAGCACACACCCCATGGAAACAGAACTAAACAAACAACTACAATTCCTAGATGTACTAATCTACAAAAGAACAGATGGCACACTAGCACACACCGTATACCAGAAGAAAACACACACCAACCACTACTTCAACGGCCAATCCCACCACCACCCAGCACAGATAAACTCCGTGGCCAAAATACTAATAACCCGAACCAAACGCCTGGCAGACAAGACACATATAAAGACTGAACTATGCACCCTGACTAAAGTACTCACAGCCAACGGCTTCCAGAAAAACAAAATCACCAGCTTGACATAATAGAGACCAAGAAGATGAACATACCTATGGAACAGCTGTCCTGCCCTACATAAGAGGCACTACATACAAAATCAGTAAGATATTACACAGGCATCACATCAAGACTGCCTTCAAAACAGACAAAAAAATAGTAGCCATCCTTAGAAACCCCAAAGATAAAATTGACCTGGAAAACCAAGGCATATATGAAGTCCCCTGTGCATCATGCCCGGCCACATACATTGGACCAATAGAACAATAAGTACCTGCCTGGATGAACACAAAAATGCAGTAAAAAAGCTGAGACACACCTCTTCACTAGTCCAACACATGAAAGCCACAGGTCATAGCATCAACTTCAATGGCACCAAAACCCTAGCCACTATAGAAAACCCCAGCCACAGAATTATCAGAGAAGCCATAGAGATTGAAAAAAGACCTGAAAGCATGAATAGAGGAGATGATTCCACCAAACTGTCAATTATTTGGAAGCCTGCACTCTCAAACAAAAAAATCTCCACACCACAAGCCAGGCAAACAGCTGGGCACAAACAGATCCCCCCCGATACCTCCAGCTCAAACACACCCCAACCAGGCACCCAGATGAAACCGAGCTTCCTAACAAATGACAGCCGTACTTTTACTCGGAGCCAAACTGCACTAAGCCTCCAATACAGGAACACAATGTTGCCAGCCAATCAAAGCCACAAAATATATATATGTATACATATACCATATATATACAGAAGCGAGGAGATAGAGATTGAAAAAGGACCTGAAAGCATGAATAGAAGAGATGATTCCAGCAGACTGTCAATCATTTGGAAGCCTGCACTCTCAAATAGAAAGATCTCCACACCACAAGCCAGGCAAACACCTGGGCACAAACAGACTCCCTCTGATACCTCCAGCTCAAACACACCCCAACCAGGCACCCAGATGAAATCTAGCTTCCTAATAGATGATAGCCGTCCTTTTACTTGAAGCCAAGCTGCACTAAAAGCCTCCAATACAAGAACACAGTGTTGCCAGACAATCAAAGCCACAAAACAGAGAGAAGAAATCAGAAACACCAATCAAACAAACTCCAAGAACAATAAACACAGACCAAGACTCCCAACCTATCAGGATGAAGAAAAAACCATCCTGGCACAGCAGTAGGCAAGCCTCAAATTTAAAACTAACGGCTGTGATAGCCTGACCCGCAGACGAACTCAATACAGAAGCCTGATGATGGCAGATGAGATTCTGCCGAAACATTGCTACAATTTTGAAAGCACAACTACAATGACGTGGGATAATACCCGAAGGAAGCTGAACAGCATATATATGTTGTTTTCAGGCTGTGTTCTGATTGGTAGGGGGGTTGGTTCCCTAGGACACACCCATCTACAAGAAGAAAACACATATAAACCGCAATCTACATGCACTCTCACACCACCACCCAGCACAGATCAATTCCGTAGCCGAGATACTCCTCTCCAGAACAAAATGCTTAGCCGACGAACAACACTTAAAAACCGAACTACACACTCACTAATGTACTAACAGCCAATGGATTCCAAAAAAAGATTACCCACCTAATCCAAAAAGAAACCCCAACCAAAAGCCAAGACAGAGAACAAGATAATGGCAAAGCCCTCCTCCCATATATAAAAGGCACTACAGAAAAAATCAGCAAGATCCTCCAAAAACACAATATTAAAACAGCATTCTGCACGAACAGAAAAATATCCACCATCCTAAGAAACCCTAAAGACAAAATCGAGTTAGAAAACCAAGGAGTATACGAAATCCTTTGCACCGCCACATACATTGGACAAACCATAAGTGCATGCATTGAAGAAAACCTCAGAAAACATATATACATATACATACATACATACATACATACATACATACATACATACATATATATATATAAGCTTTCACGGGTACTTACATGTGTGCTGTTCAGCTTCCTTCGGCTATTATCCCATGTCATTGTAGTGCTGTTAAAGTTGTAGCAACGTTTCAGCAGAATCCCATCTGCCATGATTCTGATGATGGCAGATGGGATTCTACTGAAATGTTGCTACAACTTTAACAGCACTACAATGACATGGGATAATACCCGAGGGAAGCTGAACAGCACATACATACATACATACATACGTGTGTGTGTGTGTGTGTGTATGTGTGTGTGCTGTTTAGCTTCCTTTGGGTATTATCCCACGTCATTGTAGTTCTGTTAAAGTTGTAGCAACGTTTCAGCAGAATCTCATCTGCCATCCTCAGGCTTCTGTATGGAGTTCTATACAGAAGCCTGAGGATGGCAGATGAGATTCTGCTGAAACGTTGCTACAACTTTAACAGAACTACAATGACGTGGGATAATACCCAAAGGAAGCTAAACAGCACACACACATACACACACACACACACACACGTATGTATGTATGTATGTATGTATGTGCTGTTCAGCTTCCCTCGGGTATTATCCCATGTCATTGTAGTGCTGTTAAAGTTGTAGCAACATTTCAGTAGAATCCCATCTGCCATCATCAGAATCATGGCAGATGGGATTCTGCTGAAACGTTGCTACAACTTTAACAGCAC